>NW_018923071.1:33390-62302 GCF_002207925.1 Prunus avium | reverse complement strand
GACCGGTCGGTTTGAAACAGCTTCTCTGACTACCAGTCGCTTTCCACTGGTGACTGGTAGTTTTGAAGTAGATTCTCCGTGTTTGAAGAACTAAGGGGGGGCCGGTCGCTTTCCACTGGCGACCGACCGTTTGATTTAGGAATTTGATTTGAGGGATTTGATGTATGAATTTGATGTAGGAATTGGATTTGGATTTGGATTCAGGTTGAAAGGTTGGGATTCGGATTCGGATTTGGATTCGGGTTTTGGAAACGATATTCATGGCAGCGGAAGGATTGAAGAATAAGAGAAAAAAGATGTGTTTAGGGTTTCGGGATAAGAGTAGATGAGGATGTGGGTATGAAGATCTGAATATGAACAAGGCAGTATGAGGAATACGATACGAGGATACGAGGAATTTGATTTAGGATACGAGGATACGATACGAGGATATGAGGAATACGATACGAGGGATTTGATTCAGGGTTTGTGTTTCAAGAAAATTCGATACGAGGATTTAGATTTGAGGGATTTGGATATGGGAAAAAATATGAGAAATTTGATATGAGGAGTTTAAAGAACACAGAAAACCTGTGAACATGGCTAAGGACACAGAAACCCTATGAACACGGCTAAGAACATAGAAATCCTGTGAACACAGCTAAGGACACAGAAACCTTGTGAAAACGCTAAGGACACAGAAACCCTGTGAACACGGCTTAAGAACATAGAAACTTCTCTTCAATCCTCTTCTCCTCCTGAAGAGAAGGGTATGTCGGAGTCAACAAAGAGGCAAAATCTCCACGAGAAAGAGAAACAGATCATTTTTCACTCCCCCTCCCCCCCTTGAAGAGGAGGGGAGGAGAAATTTTGATATGAGAATTTAGAGACAACTGAGGATCGATTGCTCTGATACCATGCTAAAATATGATATTTGGTTTTGAATATGTTAGGTTCTTATTTTATTCTTCTCCATAAGGAGGTATATATAAGAGTTTACATAAGTGCTTTACAAGGAATTAGATCCAGTAAAGAATTAGGAAAGTATCTCCTAATTATACAATGATTTGACAACTATATAAAATAGGAAAGTAAATCCCTTAATTAATCAAGGAAATAAATCTCCTTGATTAATTAGGAGACTCACTTCAACAGAAACATGCATCCCATCTTTAAGATGACTAAGAGATATCCTGATTATTTCATTCACTTATTATTTTATTTGGCAATGAGACTAATATTTAATCATTGCTCATAAATAGTTGAGGCTAGTCATAAATGATAATAATTTATTTTTGTTACTATTGGAAACGTGCTTAATGATATACATTTTGTTTTGGGAGCTTCATTAATATACCCAAAATAGGAGCTGAATTTATAAATAAATAAAAACCCACATAGAATGCACTTTAGAAACACGCCCAAAATCCATTTATTATATAACAAATTAGTGTTAAAGTTCCTATAAATTACAGGTCTGCCACTATCAAGCCCAATAGCAAAAAAACTCAAAAAACATCCAAAACAACCCCAGCCCAAATTTATTAAAAAGCCCAAACATTTTACCATCTCGAAAACCGTAACTTTTGTCCCAAAAAAAATAATCGTAACTTAACTTCCAGCACGCACGCCTTCATTAAGTCATCTCTGTAAAACATCTCTTCACTCACCGTCTTCATCAAAGCGTCTTCATCATCTGTCCAAACCGAGACTCCATGACCACCACCAAGCTTGATCTACTTTCAAAAACAAACACCAGACACTGACCTCCACCTTCAAAACCATGACAAAATTTCAAAGAACAATTTCAACAAGAAAACGCTTCAAAGGTAAGACATTTACAAACCAAACATTTACTGTAATGTTGATTATTTGCTATAAAGTTCGATTCTAGGGTAATAACCGTATTTTAGATTCGAATAAAAGACAAAATGTTGAAACTATATTGGATTTCACTATTGGACTGACTGCATAGGACCATTATTCAAGTCAGTAATTTAGTCGCTAGTTTATTGTCATGTTGATTAATGGCTATAAAGTTCCAGTATAGGGTAATAACACTGCTTGTATACTATGAAATCCTATTGGTAATGCATGTCTACTACTATAAAGTTCCAGTATAGGGTAACAATACTACTTGTTTCCTATGAAATCCTATTTGTCATGCATGTCTACCACTGTAAAGTTCCAGTATATGGTAATAACACTGATTGTTCCCTATAAAATACTATTTCTGATGCATGTCTACCACTGTAAAGTTCCAATATATGGTAATAACACTGCTAGTTCCTTATGAAATCCTATTTCTAGTGCATGTCTACCACTGTGAAGTTCCAGTATAGGGTATTAACACTGCTACTTTACTGTCATGTTCCTATTTCTAATGCAGGTATACCAAATAAAGGATGATGAAAGAACAAACCAGAAGAACCTCCAAACCAAAAGGCGAATAGTCATCATCCAAAACAAAAACAAACAAGAAGCCACGCAGATGGGAGGACCCAAATTATGTGCAGATCAAGAGCAACACGCTCTCTTTTGCAACAACAATTGACAGCATCAGACAAAGACTGGAACATCAGCACGATGTCTTAACACTGCTATCAAAGACACCTTTTTGGACATTGATAGAAGCATATATCCAGAAAAGGTTAACAAAGGTAGAGTGCATGAAGTCTAACTATGACATTGTGAGACTCATACAAGTTTATGACACAAAGACAAAGAAGTTCAAGTTTAATGATGGTGACAGTGAGATGAAAAGCCAAGATGTGGCTGAAATTTTTGGCTTGCCAACTAGAGCAAGAAGCTACCAAACACAACAACCTCAACAAGGCCAGATTTGCATTTTGTAAAGAAATACTTCATGGGTTATAAGAAGATAACAAAGACTTCAATTGATAAAGTGCTTGAACTTAGCACTTGAAGATGAAACAAAAGAGGGTCCTATGGATGTAACAAGATTGATAATCCTATAACTCTTCATGACCAATTTTTTCTGTAACTCTAGTTGTACACTTGCTCAAGGAGTTTTGAACTACATGTATTTTGGATTAGAATAAGCAAAGAAGAACAAGAAGGACAAAAAAAAAAAAGCAACCAAGCATGAGTGGCTGCCTAATCCTAATACCGGTAAGAACACAAATCTTCAAACTACAAATTCATAGCATTACTCTAATGATATGAATTGACACGTGATATTGCAAAAAAAATTGTGCAATATTAGCTGTGTCAAAGTTCTAACCTGCTCACTCTAATTCCTGGAAGAGAACAACTGACACCAGCGGCTGTCAAATGGAGTCTTCAAGAACTCAGTGCAAAGCTTCATCATCTAAAGAACAACCAGATAAAGGTACTCTTTCCTTTCAAATAATCTGCAGCTGATATGACAACATTGTTAATAACATGTCATAGACATACATTCTTAATATCATGTCATAGAAGTAAACTATGAATACCATGTCATAGAAGTAAACTATGAATACCGTTTCATAGAAGTGCACTATTAAAACCATGTCATAGAATTACACTCTTAATACCATGTCATAGAAGTACACCCTTAATATTAACTCTACTTAACAAACAGATAAAAAGCACTAAAGCTCAAGAGGCGGATGATGCTGCTCAAGAAGTCAATGAAGAGAATGATGATGATGCTGAAGAAGAAAATGAAGAGGAGGATGATGCTACTGAAGAAGTGAATGAAGAGCATGATGATGCTACTGAGGAAGAAAATGAAGAGGAGGAGGATGCTGAAGTGAATGAAGAGCATGATGATGCTGCTGAACATAAAGTCCAGCAACACCACCAGCTACAAGATGACCACCAAATTGAAATCCCAGAATACCAGAATTCAACGTTGCTTCAGGAAATTGTTAGATCAGTCCTAGAATACAAGGAGGATGAAATACAGCTTACAAAAGAGTATATGATAAATATCAATAATGCTGCTGAATATTGGACAAAGAAAAGAGAGCATCAAAAGGTCCATGATGCAATAGCATCCTGCATAAAAAAGAATAAATTGATTCGGATGCTATATAATGAAAAAGAAGAATTAAGGAAGCATCAGCAGCAATTGCAGAAGATGGTTAAGGAAGCAGCATATCACAAGAATTCCATACAACTTGATGTTTATGAGGAAAAATCATACATGACAAAGCTGCAGCTAGAAAATGATCAACTTCTTGCAGAGAAGATTTCCTACTTGGATATTATTATGAAAAGGAAGTTGTCATTGCCTTGTTGAGAGGTCAAAAATTAGCACAAGAGCTGCAGAGTGAAGATGATAAAGGAAAAAAGAAAGAAGGTGAAGAAGAAAAGATAAAATCAAGAAACTTGCATCCAAGGGCCAAAAAAAATCAAAGAAACAGCATATGAAAAGATCGCAACAAAACTAGATTCCTCATTCCCTAAAGCATTGACGAGAGCACAAAAGAGAAAGACAAAAAAAAAAGGTCAAGAACCAGCCAAATCAAAGAAGAGGGCCAAAGGTTCATTCATTCAATGGAATACATATCAGGTCTACAACATGCTAGATGAACTCTCACAAGAAAAGCTAAGAAATTACTGGAAAAATTTAGTTGATGGGTAAGGCAATGTGTTTCATTCATTTTCAATGGAAGACGCTATTATTGAACATGCATTAGAAAATAGAATTTCAGAATTTCATAGGAAACTAGCAGTGTTATGAACCTATACTGGAACTTTACAGGGGGTAGACATGCATTAGATATAGGATTTCAGAGGAATCTAGCAGTGTTATTACCCTAGAATGGAACTTTACAGTCATAGACATGCATTAGAAATAGGATTTCATAGGATACAAGCAGTGTTATTACCTATACTGGAACTTTACAATGGTAGACATGCATTAGAAAAAGGATTTATAGGAAACAAGCAGTATTATTACCCTATACTGGAACTTTATTGAACAGTTCTTTCACTTTTATTGACATTTTTTCTAACTACAAATACTGTTACAGCACTGCTTTTTGGCAAGGGACAAGCATTTGTTCAAAGATGACATACAAAGCTTATTAAGAGATACTGAAATTTATGGACAAATCATAGATGCGTATGCCGAGATACTTCATTGTGATGAAAAGGACCCTAAAAGACAACAGAATGCATACATCACGTGCTACACTTACGTAAGATCATAGTTATCACATTACTTATAGTAAATATCACAAATTATTCATCTTCCTATACTTTTCACATTCTCTCTAAAATGCACACAAGAACATTCGATGAATATTTTGTCAAACTCCTCGAATGCATAGGGAAAACTTCAAAGGTGTTCATAACAATAACTGATGGCGGACACCACACCCTGCTTGTCTTTGACACCAATTCATTGCAATGGATGCACTACAACTCATTGAGGGGAAAACTGAGCAAACCGTTGAATACTACAACAAAAAAGAAATAATTTTGGTAAGACAAACTCCTACTATGAACTGTTAATACAAGGCATGAACAAAACAGTTTAACAAAAATCAGTGAAGTTAACAACATACTTGCCTACAATGCAGGCAGATGCATCAAATGTCTTCCTCAATAGTGCCAAGGAATGTGCTCCAACAATTTTAGAAAAAAATAGCTTCACACACTTCTTGAGTTCACCGATGAGATTGCAAAACTTCTTGAGTTCACCGATGAGATTGCAAAACTTCTTCCGAACCTGAAAGTTACACCAGTAATTGCTCAAACAATACAATATCTGATGAAACATGATCCCACCAAATTCAACTTTAAGGAGGACAGGGAATGCGCCCAACAAACCAAAAATTCGAAGTGTCACAATAACACTTTTTTTCCCCCAATTCAAATTAAATTATGATTCACTAAATATATGTGTGTGTGTGTGTGTGTGTGTGTGTGTGTGTGTGTGTGAATTTGCATAAATGATTGTGGTGTACTTGTCATGTACTACATGCAGCAATTGTCACAAGGAAAACAAATTGAAGAAAGCTTGAGTACAGAGCATGTGTGGGAAATGAGAAAATAAGTTTTATTGAAGACAATAGAAAGTGAAAAAAGTTGATATTTCACAAATGGGAATAAAGGATGAAAGCATGGATTTCATAGATTTTAGAACTATAAAATAGTAAATGTCGAGCTTCTAACTTCCAAATGTAAAATTGTTAATATATAGCTTCCAAACAAAATCTTTTGCTGCTTCTTAACTTTCAAATGTCAAATAGTTACTGTGTAGTGACATTCAAATGTAAAAAATTGTTACTGTGTAGCTTCTTCTAACTATCAAACTGCGCATTAACATTGGGTTTCAAAATGCGTATTAACAGTGATTTTCAAAAAGCCCACCCAAGTTGAGAAAAACAAGGTTAGAAACGAAATAAAGCCCAAACAAATCAAACAAGCCATCGCAAATTACAGAAAAAAGACCCAGTCTAATTTGACAAAGTAAAAAAAGGCCCAAATAAACTAAAAGAAACAAGAAAAAGTCTCACAAAAAGCCAATAAATCCAGAAAACTCAAAAAGCCAATAAAGCCCAATTTCACCAAGCCTATCGGAAAAAAAAATCTAAGCCCAGAGAACAACAGTGAAAATAGACGCACCCAAAAAGCCAAAAACCAACTCACCTCTCACTCCGATCTTTGCGACACTGACTCCAAAAGCAGGCGACAACCTCCATAACCACCAATCAACGACAAACTCCATAACGAGAAGGCCGGCGAATCGAAGTTACAATCTGCCATGGCCAAAAGTCTTCAAAATCGACACTACAAAATCCTTAAAAAGCAACTGAGCACAACAACCCAGAAAAAAAGGAAGAAAATTGGACACACTTCAACTCATTCAGGGGGACATCAGAACAAACTCTCCAATATTATCATAAGAAGGCAATTGTTTTGGTAAGTAAGACTAGTGGTTAACACTGTTAATACATAGGACACTAAATCTAAAGGAAGCTAAGTACATACTTGACTATGATGCAAGTTGAGACAGCAAATATATTCCTCTGCCTTCTTAAGGAATGTCCTGCAACATCACTGAAAACAAAACTCATCCAGATTCCTGATTTTGATGCCAAGAAGCCGAGAGGGCTTAATAAAGCTTTAGCTAAAATGATTGCAAAAATATGTGCTAGCTTCGAACTTACACCAGAATATGCTCAGACATTAAAGTATCTGATTCGTCATGATACTGCTAACTTCAAGATGACTGAGAACAGAGAATGTCCCCAACAAGCAAACAATTCGTAAGTTTCGCAATAACAGTGAAACTTTAATCGTCTTCAACTAAAAAAATACTAAACTAACTAAAAATACTAAACTAACTCATGCATGCGTATTTGTATTATGCAGCAATGATTGTGGCATCTTTGTCATGCACTTCATGAAGCAGCTTTCCAAAGACCAACAAATAGAATTAGATTTCAACAAAGAAAAGGTCTGGGAAATGAGAAAAGAAGTCCTCATGAAAATTATGAGCAATGAAAGAAGTTGGATTTCCATCAAAGAGAGAGAAGCGAGAAATGCAAAAGAATGAAGTTGTAATCAAATATTTTGCCAAAATGCTTGCTTATATTGTAGTTTCGTATGACTTGTGTAGGTTTAGAACATTGAAGTAAGGTAATTTTAAAATTCAAGTTATGTACTTATTTAAAAACCAGTTTATTTACGTGAATTAACAGTGTATGTAACCTGAAATAATGGTCTCCATAACACTAAAACAACTAAAAAGGTGAACTCCAAGAAATAACAATGCACTCGAAATACAATGTTAATAGTATTTGATAGAAATAAATTGTTAATAACATGTCATAGAACTATCTTTTAATTTCAAAAATGAAGTAAACAGTGCGCATGAAACAGTGTTCGTTAATTTATAGATAATTCAAACAGTACTAATGCTTAATTCATATTAAACTTCAAAACCAAAATTTGCAAAATACCAAAACTGGTAAATATTATGTATTAATACCAAAAATCAAAGAGTATTCATATGCAGTAACTGCTATTTCGCCATATTAACAACTTGCATATCAATTTCTATTCCTTTCAACCATGATTGTCATTAATCAATCACATAACACTTTAACTAGTTAAAAACTGACTACACTCATTCAAGTCTTTATACTCCAAAACCTTTACATCAAATAGGGGCCTTGCAAGTCCTCCTACTGTGACGATCATAAGAACCGAATCTCTTGCACTTCACTTGCCTTTTAGTTTCATTGCTTGACTTAAAGCGCTTTATCAGAGGTCATCCCGGAGGCTTTCATGTATGAGGAGGTAGAAGAAAAACATCTCCAGGAGGAGTCTTCTCAATATCATGTATGGGAAATATAGGGGTTGCATAAGTAGCCTTATAAAAGTCTGCCTTGTAATACTCATCAACAAAGTCGTACAAACATAACCCGGAATGTTGGATAACTTGAATCGCATGCTGACACGGAAACCTAAGCAATTGCCACTGATAACAGGAGCAAAACCTCTCGTCCAAATTGACCATAACACTCAAATCAGCATGAACTTCAAATATAGATTCACTCGCACGACATATCCTCCAATGACAACCCTTTGCAGCTAAATTCTTCAACTCATCCTCAATAACTGGACACAAAACGCTACACCATTTCTCAGACGCAAGCTTCCTTCTAGAAATCATCTCCATCATTTTGACCCTAATAGTGTCAATCATCTCATAATTTGGAAGCCTACGCACATCCTTAACCCATGAATTAAACGACTCGGACAAGGCATTACTAACATCCCCATACCTCTTTCCCGGAAAAAATGCATTAGCAAAATTTTGGACAGGGAGATCAGCCAAAAACTTATCAATTATTGTTGGACCGCCATCATCTCTTAATTTTTTCAACCTATGTTGATATTCCTCAATAGTCGGTGCATACAACAACTTTAAAAAAATCCATAAAATATGATCCTTGAAAGAGGAACCAACAGAATGCGGATACTTCTTTTTCAAGTTCTCTTTCAAATGATATAGACAAAAACCATGGGGAAAAGCAAGAAAAACAGTCCTAACAACATTGATAATAGCACCATGCCTATCATAAATGAATGTAAGTTGCCTACCTTTATCCACCAAGACTTCAGATATCCTTTGTAGAATCCACCTCCAATTGTCCACAGTTTCACCAGATACAATCACAAAGGCAAAAGGGAATACCTCTACAAGAAACAGAGAACTATATTAGTTAGACCCTTACCACATGAAGCAGAGTAAAACTATAATGCATAAAAATACTCAGATGCATGGTATGAATAGTATAGCAACTGTTCATACCACTCAATGGAAGTCAACAACTACAGCATTTACATTTGCATAACTATACTGTTCATACCACTCAATGGAAGTCAACAACTACATTATTTACATTTGCATAAGGGGTACAATAAAAGTGTACAACTCCATACTACTTAACATCAATTGATATGCATAACGGGTACAAAAATTGTAACAACAGTAGTGAAAAAAAAAACTTTGCATACCTTTATTTCTTTACAGTAGCTCCTAGAAGAGTACCCTTGTACTTGTTTGTGACGAAAGTACCATCAATGAACAGCATAGGCCTACACCATCGAAAACCATCAATGGAGGCCTTGAAACATATAAAGATCCATTGGAAATGAGAACTATCCTCACCACAGTCAAGCACACAATGAGATCTAACATTGCTGGCCTTCAAAACATCCACATACCAAGGCAGGTGAGCATAAGACAACTCCTCATCACCATGTAAATCCTTAGTAGCCAACTCCTTCCCATACCACGCAACATGATAAGGGATATCCAATACATAATTTTCCTTCAAATCAGTAATCAGCTCAATAGGCCTTACCAAAGGATTTGCTACGAACTTTCTCTTTGACAATTGAAGACACCAAACGAGACCCCATTGCCTTATTTCTCTTCTCACATATCAAACCACTGCAACTGTGTACGTTATTTAAATTCTTAATATAAAAAAAATCCATTTACATTGGACTTAGCAGCATGCACATGCCACTCACAACCATTTGATTCCTTCTTAGCACACACGGCAGTAACACGACGAGGCTCATTTTTCAAATACTTCATCTTAAAACCATTCTCAACCGAGTACTTAGCCAACTTATCACGGAACTCACAAACTCCACCCTCAAACTTCTAACCCTCATGAGTAATATAACCCTCCCAATCAGTAGACAAATACTCACGACCTCCACAACTATCATATTTACCTAAATAGTCATTTCCAAACTCACTGCTAATTGATCCTTCATTAGTCCACATACCATAAACATTATTTTCAAATCATCATCTGATTCCAATAAACAATTGGAGCAATCCATAAAAGAGTACCTCAACTCAAAATGACCTAACTTAAGTTTAAACCTACTACACAACTCGTTGGACACCCAATCAAAAGTAGTAGTTGAAGACAAAATAAGCATTAAAGTTCCAGCACCATAGGTGCACTTCGCCACTCTCGAATCATCCATATCTCTATAAAAAAAAAAAAACAAACAAAACAAAAATGACTACTAGCAATAACAGTGGATGCCGAGTGCATTAACAATGAATTATAGTCAACTCAAAAACCAATAGTGCATAAACAAAAAAAACACGAATATACTCAGATTCAATTGAAAAAGCATGCCTCAATTAATATGAAAACCAAATCGAATATCACAAAATTGTAACCACAGCTCAAACCAAAACACAAGAGCAAATCCACAACCAAAACGAATCTAAAATCAATCCAAATTATAAACAAAAAGAAATTAAAATCACAATTTAAAACTCAAACGAATATCTAAGTACAAATTAGAACGAAATCAGAAAATCAAATAGCTTACCTCCAAATCAGCAATAACAAAAATAAACAGATAAAATCAAGAAGAATTGGATATGCATTTCAAATTTAAACTCCAAGACTGCAAAAATTGAAAACGAAAACCTAATCAACAACTTAATTAATCGAACATGAAATCACCAAAAATCATACTACAATATAATCGAATACCTCAAAAAACGAATATGAATTCACAAGAAAAAATCGAATACCTCAAAATCGAAGATCACAAATCGCACCAAGCTCCAATCGAATCTCATGCAGCACAATATCAATCCAAAAATTACCAATTCAAACAAGAAAGAAAAGAAAATTGAAGCAATAGAACTCCAATCTACACCTCACACCAAAAGTCAAGCTCAGAAGAATCGAAAAAGGAGATCTAGAACCACATCATAGCTTTGTTCGAAGAGGTGAACGAAGCTCACTTCGTTCGAAGAAGTGAACGAAGCTCGTTTCGAATATTCGATCTGCTGAGACTGCCAAACATATTTCAGTTACGATGTCACCAACATAAATTTCAAGAAATGCTTATCCTAGCAGGCGCGTTTTGGGCCTGTTTCTCAAAATTCAAAACAAAAGGTCAAAACTGTAATCCAACATAGAAATTAAATCCAAAAATCAATAGTTGTCGATTTTTGGGTTTATTTAGGGTGTGTTTATATACATTAAATAGTATAGGATATATTTATAGTTTTATGTCTAGGAATGAGTATTTAACTAATTTTGTATTTTGTTTTAAAGGTACCAAGTTCTCACTGGAGTAATCGAACAACGAATTCTAGAACCCTTGCTACACCAACACAAGATTATACTAAGTGCAATTTGCTTTGCTGTTCGAACAAGCAACACATTCTTGGGGTCCTTGATGTAAGATCTGAGTTCCCCTTGAATCTCATTATGTTAGTTGGTTGTGTTTTCCTCTTCAATTCTCATGATTCTTTATATTGTGGAACAGGTGGGTTGATTATGCACGATGGGTTGGAATTCAAAATATATGAGATTAGTGCATAGGGTAGATTACATGGTTGTTGGAAGTAATTTTATTTTTTGTGGATATTGATTTTGTTTATGGAATTACGGTGCGGTAAGCTTCTGAGTCTTGATGATAAAAATGCAAGAGATGGACATTTATAAAATAAACTAGTAACCAAGAGCTATCAGCTATATATGCTTCCATCATGGTGGGGTGGACAATCAGACCATGCATGGTCTTTGCCAATTAACCCACACCAAGGACAGATCTACACCATTAAATGATACAACTTGAAAACCTTCTCAGCATGTTGAAGAAAAATCCCCAACCTGTAAAAAATCGAGCCCCCTATTTCACTTCCTTCATCTTCTTCTAGCATCCAGCAAGCAACCATTGACTAGGACGATGATGGCCAGCTTCACCTGCTCTTTACCCCGTCTCTCGCTCTCTCCTTTGCTGGCTAGCGCTCTGAAAATTTTCCTCTTTTGCCTCTTCTTCTTGGCTAGCCCTCTCAAAACCTATCTCTCTTTTCTCTCTCTCTCTCTCTCTCTCTTGCCAAGCGCTACGTCTCTGGGTTCATTCTGCTTCTCTCATACCAAAACCCCCAAATCCCCAACACCCTAACCCTAGACACCTAAATCCCTTTCCAAAACTGAAATTCATAAGAAAAGGTAAGATTTTATCAATTTCATCAGTATTTCTGTCATATATGGCTGCAATTTATGGGTCATTGAAGGTTTTAATGTCAGATCTAGTGCCTATTTGTGTTAGAACTGAGTTTTTTTTTTTTGTGGGTGATGGAGATTGAAACTAATTTTTATTCAATGTTTTCCACACCTGTAATGGCAAGGTCATGGCGCATGCTCTACTGTATCTCGTTCTTGGTGTGTATTCTTTACATGGTTTTATTTGTTAAAAATTATAGTGTTGTTGAGTTCATATATCTTGACAATTATTAGCTTGATGATTATCTTTATTTTTCTTTTAAAAGATTAATGTGAATTCTTTTCTTGTGTCAACTTTCATTTCATATTTTAGAGTTTTTATCACTTTTCAATCTTTTCTTCTTATAAGATTACATTTTCTCTTTGTATAAAGTAATTAGTGTTTTTAACAAGAATTTTTTTAGCCATGTTGTTTAGTGCAGGAGAAGCTGCATAATTGTTGAAGCTGCCATTTTGGTTTTTGTTGTAAAAATTTCAAGGTTAAGGCAATTCAATTTTAGTTATGCCCTTATGACTTTTATTGTATATTAAATTTCATAGTTGGTCATTTCAAATTAATATTTTTTCAATAGTAAATAGCCACATTTGTATGAAAACTTGATCATATTTGCACTTTAGTCTCCTAGGAAAATGGAAAGAGAAAAAAAAAAGTAAGTCTTAAAGGAGAAAAAATGATTAGAAAGAGATTCAAATTTTCTGCTGTAAGTCCAGTTTAATGGCTGTGTTGAAATTATATAAAGACAGTATCTAGTTTGAGGTTTCTTGTTTGTGGATGTAGGTGTCCGAATCTAACAAAGTTGTGATTCCTTTCATTGTGAAATAAGGAAGTCAGTATGGGTTTTCCTCAAAATCTGGCCACTTCCTGATCGAATTGGACTTTGAGCTAATGAATAAACTTGCTCCCCTTGTTGTGCTTGATGTGTTGATACATATGGATTCTGTGATTAAGTTTTTTTTACAGATGGTTGAGACTTTATTTTATTCATCTTCTTAGACCACTTTTGTAAGATCCCACATCGACCAACAGACAGGGGGTTGATGTGCCTTATATGTACATGCCCGCATCCATTTAGCACGAGGCCTTTTGGGAGCTCACTGGCTTCGGAGTCATGGGAACTCCAAAGTTAAGCGAGTTTGGGACCAGAGCAATCCCAGGATGGGTGACCCACTGGGAAGTTGTCGTGAGCTCCCAAAAACAAAACCGTCAGGGCAGAGAGGGGGCCCCAAAGCGGACAATATCGTGCTACGGAGGACGTCGGACCACTCTGCCGTGTGCTGCGAGTGTGCCGACGAGGACGTCGGGCCCCTAAGGGGGGTGGATTGTAAGATCCCACATCGACCAATAGAGAGGGGGTTGATGTGCCTTATATGTACATGCCCGCATCCATCTAGCACGAGGCCTTTTGGGAGCTCACTGGCTTCGGAGTCATGGGAACTTCGAAGTTAAGCGAGTTGGGGGCCAGAGCAATCCCAGGATGGGTGACCCATTGGGAAGTTGTTGTGAGATAGGGGGGCCCAAAGCGAACAATATCGTGCTACGGCGGAGCCGATCCCTGGATGTGACAACTTTGGACTTTAATATTCTTTTTCATGGTCACACCGAAGCACTAATTTTTGAAACTTAAAGTCACTGTAAAAAAAAACATGGCCAACCTTTGACGCACTTAATTAAATTGTGTGACATGGTGAGAATTGAATTATGTTATCAAAAAAGAAAAATCATTGTTATTGGGTGAGAATTTTGTAGGATTTACTTCATATATGCCCAGAGAAATTAGAAGAAGTTGAGAACTTTTGTACACAGCACATACATATGTTGATGAGGAGATACACTACTGTTTAAAATGATGTTTAGTTTGAATTTTTCGGCTGTATTTTGAATTTCTAATTTGGTTTATAATTTCATGAATAAGTAGCCAATATTTGTCTTTTGGGTTTGACCTATGATAATTGGGTTTTAGTTATTTTCTTTGGATTGAATATCTGAGTAGTTTTGGATTGTGTTTTTGGAACCAACTCTTCTCTCAGTTTATCGTTGTCAGTATTTGTCAATTAACTAGAAATGAGTTTTTTTCTCAAAATTTATATCTTTAAATGGGTTGAAGGGCCTTTTCTGATGCCCTTGTTTCTCTTTGAGTAGGCGCAAGATATAGTGGCCATAACACACAATAAAGACATAACGACAACTTCGCAGCCCTTGCTCGACGTGAAGGGATGCATACCCATGCAAATCACTAATTGTTTGACGTGAGGGCATACTGACCCAAAAAGCACAACCCATCAGATTTCGCGATACACATTGTTGTCACATCTATCCCAAAAAGGTACAATAGCTATATTAGATGGTGATATGGTGATTATTATTAGCTCATTTGATTGATTATTGGCATTATTTTTGTGTATGATTGGAAGCATGTTTTGGTGCAGTTCGCTAATGCAATTAGATTGTAGTGATGCAATTACCGAAATCCTGTTTGGCAATTGTCTTTGATACAATTACATGTATTTGTTATTTTGTTCCATATGCAGTGCATTCCATTGATGCAATGTCACATATTCAATTACCTGCTTCATGTCTACTAATTGGATATTTGTAAATCCAACTGCGTTTCATGTTTGCATAATATGCATCATTTTGTTTTTATGTTCCATTAATCCAGCTGTGTGCTAAGTAAATTCTTGTCCATTTGATTGATTGTTGAGAGTATGTTTAGTTTTCTCAACTTGTTTTTGTGAATTCCACTGATACAATTGGATTTCACATATTCAATTACCTGCTTCATGTCTATCAATTTGATTTTTGTAAATCCAATTTCTTTTCAATTACCTTGTGTCCAACAATGTTTGTTATTTACTTGTCACTAAGTTATTAACACTTGCAATGAAAGTAAAAGTTAATTGATATGCTAAATTCTATTGTTTTTACTTTTAGGTACTTAAATCATGGAAGAGAAGAAAAATTAAATGACAGTGGTCGTTTGGCAATTACCATTCAGACGATCGGCTTCCGCAAATTAGCATGGCACTTACATATTCATTTTTTTTTTAAGGAAAGAACATAATGGCAATTACATAGTGCATGTTTGTCAATTGCCAACATGACGTGGTTGTGCTGAAGCAAAATAAAGGAATTTTGTATGAGCTTGGTGACGTAAGGCATGGGCTAAATTGAAGATGAGAGTGATGTGGGAAAGTCCCAGTCCTTTTTTCTGTAGTGGAATGTAGTTCAGTTTTTTTTCTATTTCTTTTGTTATTTAGGTTTTGGTCTTTATGTTATTGGCAGCTTTTTCAATTTTGAGAATGGAAATACATTATGTGATTTGTCAATGCAACTGACGAGTAGGTAGTGTCATTTGCATTCATGTCTTGCAATTGACAAACAAAGCAGTCTCATTTACATTCCAATTGCGCAATTACAAGCTATAATGGATAAACATAAATAAAGTTACAAAGTATTATATTTATCACATGTTAAGCTTTTTTTCTTCTTAAAACTTTTTTTTTTTTGTTAAAACTATTCAGATTTATATAAAGATACCCAAGATTTATTGTTTTGAATATGGATATGTTGTAGCAAAATAAGGAAATTTATACGAGATTGCAAGTTGGCGTGATGGATGTTGAGACATTGGAGTACAAGCTAGCGTGAGGGCTTTTCCAAGTGGCTTTAGGAGTTTAATTAGCTTAAGTTATTTATTTCATTTTCCTTTCCTTTTTTAATAAGGACTTGTTGTCCAAGTCCAAATAGAAAATATTAGTTTAATCATTTACGAACTTTTATAACATTTGAATTGTACCATACATTTGGACAAGTCTATTTCCCCTAAAAAACATTTGAAATTAATGAATGGTAAAATAAATACAAGTTATAACAAATAGAAGGTATTAGGTCATACAGATAGACATAAATAAGTAACAAATAGAAAATATTAGTTTAATCATTTACAAACTTTTATTTTAAGTAACTACTTCTAGTTAGTATTACCAATATTCATGGCGATTTGAGTAATTGACAAACAGGGATTGTGTAATTGATAACCAGGGAGCATCCAATTGCATAACAATATGCAATTGCATTTTAAGTACAATCTTATAACTTACAAGTTTAGGGATTATGTTTACGACGTTATAGTATTATTATAACCAAAACATTGTAACATCGGTCCTCACTCTTGTAAACTTTTGTGTTTACTAGAATAAGGGCCATTTTTACATCACAAATGTCTAACATTATCAATTCTTTGTAATGTGGATTCATATCCTTGTATTTTTAACTTTATGGATTTGGTGAATCATAATGTTGTAATCTTCATGCAAAAACTTGTAAATCACTATCCAAATCTTGTAACTTATAAGTTTTGGGATCCCCTTACAATGTTATGGTACCCTCGTATCCAAAATATTGTAACACCGGTCCTTAATCTCGTAAACCCTTGTGTTTACTAGAATAATGACCCCATTTTACATCCCAATGTCCACATATATAAATTCCTTGTAATGTGGATCCATATAGTTGTAAAATAAGGATTTACAACATTATAGATTATGTGAACCCTAATGTTAAAACCCTAGTGCAAAAACCCATACGCTACCCAAATCGTGTAACTTACATGTTTATGGATCCTCTTTACAACTTTATGGTACCCTCGTATCCAAAACATTGTAAATCAACCCTTAATCTTTTAACCCCTCATTTTTACAAGAATAAGGACCCCAATTTACATCTTCATGGTCAACATTTACCAATTCATTGTAATGTGGATCCATATCCTAGTAAAATGAGGATTTACAACATTATGGATTGGATGATCTCTAACTTTGTAATTCTGGTCCATAAATTTGTAACTCACGACCCAAATCTTGTAATGTACATATTTATAGATCCTCTTTGCAACGTTATGGTACCCTCATATCTAGAAAATTGTAAAATCGGCCCTTAATCTTGTAAACTCTCATTTTACTATAATAATGACCCTAATTTACATCCTCATGGTTCGGACTTACCAATTCTTTGTAATGTGGATTCATATCCTTTTAAAATAAAGATTTACAACATTAAGGATTATGAGAACCCTAATGTTGTAATTGTGATGCAACTATATCCTTTCCATTGTAAATTAGGGTATTACAATATTGTGTATCAAAGTGAACCTTAACGTGGAAATCACAATGCAAACTCTAGCATATTCAAACCCAAATCTTGTAATCTAAAAGATTAAGAATAGACTTTACAATGTTATGGAACTCTCACGTACTTAACACTGTAAAATGGGTCCTTAATGTTGTAAATCCTTGTTTTTACAACAATAAGGAACACTCTTTTACAACGTTATGGTGCCCTCGGTCCTTAAACTTTTAACAAAATTGTTTACTAGAATAAGGACCCAATTACATCCCTAAGGTCCACGATTACCAATCCTTTGTAATACGGATTCATATCCTTGTAAACATATGATTTACAACATTATGGATTTGGTGAACCCTAATGTTGTAATCTAGGAGAAAAACCTTGTAAATTGTTACCAAACACTTGTAAGTTACAAGTTAAAGGATTCTCTTTACGACATTATGATACCATCAATCCTTAATCTTGTAAAGCATTTTTTACTAGAATAATGACCCATTTTACATCGCTAAGGTCCACCATTACCAATTCCTTGTAATGTGAATCCATATCCTTGTAAAATGGTGATTTACAACATTATGGATTTGGTGAACCCTAACGTTGTAATCCATGAGCAAAACCTTGTAAATTGTTACCAAAAACTTGTAAGTTACGACTTTAGGGATTCTCTTTACGATGTTATGGTACCCTTAGTCCTTAATCTTGTAAAGCATTTTTTACTAGAATAATGACCCCCTTTTACATCGCTAAGGTCCACCATTACCAATTCCTTGTAATGTGGATCCATATCCTTGTAAACATATGATTTACAACATTATGGATTCGGTGAACCCTAATGTTGTAATCCATGAGCAAAATCTTGTAAATTGTTACCAAAAACTTGTAAGTTACGAGTTTAGGGATTCTTTTTACAACGTTTTGCTACCCTCGTATCCCAAAATTGTAAAATCGGCCCTTAATCTTGTAAACCCTCATTTTACTAGAATAAGGACCTCAATTTACATCCTCATGATCCGGACTTACATATTCTTTGTAACTTGGATCCATATCCTTGTAAAATAAGGATTTACAACGTTAAGGATTATGAGAAGATTTACAACATTAAAGATTATAAGAACCCTAATGTTGTAATCGTTGTACAAAAACTTGTAAATCACTTCCTAAATTGTGTAACTTACATATTTATGGATCCATTTTACAAAATTTTGGTACCTTTGTATCCCAAAATTGTAAAATCGGCCCTTAATCTTGTAAAGCCTCATTTTACTAGAATAAGGACCCCCAATTTACATCCTCATGGTCTGGACTGACCTATTCTTCATAATTTGGATCCATATCCTTGTAAAATAAGGATTTACAACGTTAAGGATTATGAGAACCCTAATGTTGTAATCGTGATGTAAAACCTGCAAATCACTACCCAAATCGTGTAACCTACATGTTTATGAATCCTCTTTACAATGTTATGATACCCTTGTATCCCAAAATTGTAAAATCTGCCCTTAATCTTGTAAAGTCTCATTTTACTAGAATAAAGACCTAATTTACATAATCATGGTCCACACTTACCAATTCCTTGTAAAATAAGGATTTACAACATTAAGGATTATGAGAAAGAAAAAAAACTGGTAAATCACTACTCAAATCGTGTAACTTACATGTTTTTGGATCCTCCTTACAAGGTTATGGTACCCTCGTATCCCAAAATTGTAAAATCGGCCCTTAATCTTGTAAACCTTCATTTTACTAGAATAAGGACCCCAATTTACATCCTCATGGTCCGGACTAACCTATTCTTTATAATTTAGATCCATATCCTTGTAAAATAAGGATTTACAATGTTAAGGATTATGAGAACCCTAATGTTGTAATCATGGTGTAAAAACCTGTAAATCACTACCCAAATCGTGTAACCTACATGTTTATGGATCCTTTTTACAACGTTATGATACCCTTGTATCCCAAAATTGTAAAATCGGCCCTTAATCTTGTAAACTCTCATTTTACTAGAATAAAGACCTAATTTACATCATCATGATCCACAGTTACCAATTCCTTGTAATGTGGAACCATATCCTTGTAAAATAAGGATTTACAATATTAAGGATTATGAGAACCCTAACATTGTAATCATGGTGCAAAAACCTGTAAATCACTGCTCAAATCGTGTAACTTACATGTTTTTGGATCCTCCTTATAAGGTTATGGTACCCTCGTATCCCATGATTGTAAAATCGGGCCTTAATCTTGTAAACCCTCATTTTACTAGAATAAGGACCCAATTTATATCCTCATGGTCCGAAATTATCAATTCTTTGTAATGTGGATCCATATCCTTGTAAATGGGGATTTACAACATTATGGATTAGGTGAACCTGTATGTTGTAATCCTGGTTCAAAAACTTGTAAATCGCTACCCAAATCTTGTAACTTATAAGTTTTGGGATCCACTTACAATGTTATGGTACTCTCATATCCAAACTATTGTAATACCGATCCTTAGTCTTGTAAACCATCGTGTTTACTAGAATAAGGACCCCATTTTATATTCTTAAGGTCCACACTTACCAATTCCTTGTAATATTGATCTATGTCCTTACAAAATGTGTTCACACTTACCAATTTCTTGTAATGTTGATCTATGTCCCTATAAAATGGGGATTTACATGGGAAGCTAGGGGATTGGTAACTTTCTTCTCCTTCATTACCCCATTTAGTATTTTATTATGTTACAAAGCGAGGACCTCTCCCAACAGAGTTTGCTCTATTTGCAAGCGCCTGGGATCGAACCCAGGACCTCTTGTTTAAAGGATCCAAGCCCCTTCCACTTGGACCAACTCATCTTTTGTTATAAGACATTTGTTTAAAGTTATTTTTAGAATAAGCACGAATACATATATATTTTTATATAATAATATGTCATCTTGAGAAGTAATTATAGTGTGGCTTTAGAGTATGGTCATATAATATTTATTATAATATAAGTGGATATTTATTGATATTATGTCTTAAAGTTTTTATACTATGTAGTCGTATTTTAGTTCCTTATAGTAATTTATTCACATTTAAGAAATAACAAAACAAAAAAGAATAGTTTAGATGTTCAAAAATTGTTTTTGGTTACAAGTAAAAAAGACAATTTCAATTTGGCTAACTGGATTTATATAAAGTTACCCAAGTTTTATTGTTTTTGGTTACAAGTTATATAAAGCAACCCCTAACTCATGAATAATGAAAAAATCTGCAAGTGTTGTGAAATAATTGAAATAATTGTAACAACATTATGGTCCACCCTAATCCATAACACTGTAATACCCTAATTTACAAAAAAAATGACACATAGACGAGTAAGATTATGTCATTATCCTTATAAACACAACTGAAAATCTTGTAATCTACGAGAAAACTTGTACACTTTCTACTTTTATACTTGTTTTTCTTGACTTTTAATCCTAACAATGTACTATAAAATCCATGGCCATGTTAGGAAAAGAATATAAATTTATAATACTTCGTGGATGTCTACAAAAGTACAACCATGTAACATAGAGTTCAACAAGTAATATAGTTCTTATTTTAGAAATTGATTTCAACCAATTACATAGACAAAACTCGAGGTGAAAAAATTTGAAGGATAAAGACTTTCAAGCTCTCAAATAAATGTTGATGCACATTCACCAATTCTATGAAACAAAAGAAACAAAAAATTAAAACTATCAACCTCAATTGATTTTTAAAAACTAGGCATAAAATACAGAGGAATTAACCACAACTAGCCATCATAATTCATATAAATAAAACCAGCAACTCATAATGAACTTGGGTAAAGCTACAATGAGGTGACATATCGAAATCAAATGAAAAAAGAGAGTGTAAAACAGTAACTTTAGATTTATAAAAGTAAACAAATATCATTGCGAAATTCATAAGCATGTCATCGTGAGTCAAAAAGAATAAACTCAATTGAAAAATAACATGTCAAATCATATGCCAATTGCCAAATAGGAAGGACATAATTGCATGACCCTTATGCAATTGCATTTGCGTTAAATAGTAACAAAAAGTGGAAACTTGACAACTTGTATAACCGGTAACCAATTTTTTCAAAAATCTGGACGCATCATAAAGGACGAATGGCGCATGGGTGCACCTAGTGCACTATAGAAGGTGCCCTGAAAATAAGGTCTATGAGTTGAAGCACTCATTGGTGTACTTTGGACCTGATGCAAATTTTAATCGGTGAATGACTATGCTTGACATGGGCCATATTATGCATCATGTTATGATGTTGAACTTATGCACCTATCTAATGTACAATGTGTGACGTTCTTACCTCTTAGATCAATACCAGTGCCACTATTAGCCCGTAGGCTTCGTTTGGTTCATGGGAAATGAGACTTGGGGATGAGAAATTAATTACTTTCCCATGTTTGGTAAGTCCAAGCATGGGAAATTGTTGCCTGGCCCATGGGAAAGTAGAGGGAAAGTGAAGCCATCCTCCCAACTTGTGTTTTGTTTTCCCTCATCATGAGAAAGTTTAGGAAAATGAGCAAATATTAAATAAATATTTTTCATGACCATTTTGTCAGCATTAACAATTTAGAATTACAATATATCATTAAATGCATTCTTTTTTTATTTGATTTAATATGGGTATAATTGAAAATTTATACAAATTTTGTCTTCCATTCCTACTCAAAACAAACATGGAAAAGGAAATAAAGTGATATCTCCCAGTTACTTTCCCAGCATTACCAAACATGGGAAAGGAATCTTTCATTTCCCATCCCTTGGGAAATGATATGGGAAATAATTTCCCCTCAAATTCATTCTGTGAACCAAACGAGGCCTTAGAGATCACTATCAGATTCATCAATATATATTTACACCTTTGCGTAGGTATTCTTGAAGCCAAGTCATCCAATTCCTTCTATAGCAATGAACTGGGATAGATACCGTGAACCATGGACTACAGAATGGGTCACCCCATACATTACTCGCATACAACAATTCATATATATTGCAAGGTCTACTGTCATAACCAGAGTGTGATGATGATTGAACATGTGAATTGGGCAACTTCACCTCTCTCTCTTTGGTTCTAGTGCTCTCCAACACATGTCCTCCCTCATAATTTTCTTTAATTTCCCTAGCTTTTGTAGTAGATAGATGTGGTCTGTATCCTGGGAGTTTACTTTTGCTCCTTGATAGCTTTGGGGCCAGTATACACATGGGAATGGTTTTTTCCTTATATGTTTGCTTTGTACTCTTTGACATTCCCATGTGTTTTGAATGGGAGTTTTATATTGAAGCGGTGGGGCGTGAGAGAGAGAAGATAGAATAAAAGGAGACAGAGGAAATGAGGTAATCTAATTAAAGGGTATTTTAAGAATAATGGTGGGTGGGGAGATCGCCGCATGGCTATATTGTGAAGGGGTTAATTATTGTAGACGTCCTTGAACTATGGCCCCAGTTGCAATTAGGTCCGTGAACTAATTTTTGAGGCAATGAAATCCTTTAATTAGACAATCAATTGCAACTAGGTCCTGTCGTAATAGAATTCATCGAGTTTGACCATGTGAATGGCACGTGCTCTTGTTGTGAGGGGTATATTGGAGTTTTCACGATGGTCAGCTCTGTGTCTTGTTGTAAACCTCACGATGGCCAGCTTCATTTGCAGATCGAATGGTGTGCAACCTCATAGTAAACATTCATTTGCAGATTGGGGTTCTTTAACCTCCTTTTCTCATTAAAAAGAAAAAAAAATCCAAAATTTGATTTTGACTAATGGGTTTTATTTTTTCTCACCAAAAAAACAAAACAAAATCAGCTTGTTGTTCTCTATATGGATTTCAAGCTTGATGAGAGCTATACACCTTGTAAGATCTCAATTCGTGTCGGGGATGGCTTGCGCTTCTTGTCGAAGAAAGAAGATCGACTAGCCGAAGAACTTCTCGATCTTCTCCACGTCACCTGTGCTTCTGTCGGTTCAAGAGACCTTTTAGTATTACAGAGAGAGAGAGAGAGAGAGAGAGAGAGAGGGAGTAAATGGGGGAGTAAAGGGAGGCAACGGGGTAAGGGGTTGGGTTGGGTGGGTGGTCCCATTGCTAGCCTCTTCTATGTTGTCCTCGGGAAGATGGGTTGCAGGTTGGGTTGGGATTTGGGTTTTGAGGGGGTGGGATAAGGAGGGGGGAATGGGTTGCGAGAGAGAGGTAAAGACGGAGGGATTTGGGTTTTAGGTTTTATTTTTAAGTTTATTTATTTATTTATTTTTATTTTCAATTTTTTTCTTTAGACTCGAAAGGACTCGAAAGGACTCGAAGGAATGCTTTTACCCCTCATTTGGACGGACATATTGACAGAGTTGGACAGCAGGGCCTAATTGCAACTAATTGTCTAATTAAAGGATTTCATTGCCTCAAAAATTAGTTCACGAACCCAATTGCAACTAGTGCCATAATTCAAGGACGTCTATAGTAATTAACTTATTGTGAAAATATTCTATTTATAGAGTATAGCCGCAGCCTATAATTGTGTTTTTTTAAAATTTATATGATGGGTGGAAAATAGGACAAGCATGTTTTAAATATTTCTTTTATTCTCTTTTAAACATTTTACTCTATTTATTCCGTACGTAAAATAAAAGCCACTGTCTCTCTCTCACTGTGCCCGCTCATACCACTAACACTCGTTTTCTCTACACAAAAAGCCGCCGCCGATTCACAAAATGACATCGTCGCCGTCCACCGAGGCCCTAATCCTCCAGCTCCACGAAATCTCGGCCGTCAAATTCGGCAACTTCAAACTCAAATCCGGCATCTCCTCCCCCATCTACATAGACCTGCGCCTCATCGTATCATACCCCTCCCTCCTCCTCCAAATCTCCAAAACCCTAATCTCCACCGTCCCTTCCTCCACGCGCTACGACCTCATCTGTGGCGTCCCCTACACAGCCCTCCCCATTGCCACCTGCATCAGCACCTCCCATGACATCCCCATGCTCATGCGCCGCAAGGAGGTCAAGGACTACGGCACCGCCAAGGCCATTGAAGGCGTCTTCAAGCCCGACCAGGTCTGCCTCATCATCGAGGACTTGGTTACCAGCGGCGCGTCGGTTTTGGAGACCGCCGCGCCTCTACGCGCGGCCGGATTGAAGGTCCAGGACGCCGTCGTTTTGATCGACCGGGAACAAGGGGGGAGGGAGAATTTGGAGGAGAACGGGATTCGATTGCACTCTCTGTTTCGGTTGAGCGAGATGGTTAGGGTTTTGAAGGAGAAGGGGAAGGTTGCGGAGGAGGTGGAGGGCGTTGTGTTGAGGTTTTTGGAGGAGAACCGGAAGGTGGCCGCGCCGGCGTTGCCGAAAAATGTCGAAAAAGTTAAGATTAGGGGTTTAGGGTTTGAGGAGAGAGCGAAGCTGGCGAAGAATCCGACTGGGAAGAGGCTTTTTGAGGTGATGGTGCAGAAGCAGAGCAATTTGAGTTTGGCTGCTGATGTTGGGACCGCCAAGGAGTTGCTTGAGATTGCTGAGAAGGTGAGTCGATTTGAAAGCTGAATTTGAAAATGTTATTATTCTGTGCATGATTTTCTTTGATTCTTTTGTTTTTATAAATTTTCCCAGTTTGAAAGCGCACACACCTATTTTAACTATGTTGAGTTAAAGCCAAATGTTGAGAAGTATACAGGGTCGTTGACCAGGGTTGACCTCTTGACCTAACGATGGTTTTAAACTGTTCTTTTTTGGGGTGTCACGTGGTGTTTACACGTGCACATTACTCTGAAGTAGGAACTGTGATGCATGAAGTTACACCATGTGTAAGCTGCTGGTTTGGATTGGACAAAGCTGGTGGCCTACCCCATTTTTATTGTGGGCCAGAAAATATAGCCTGGGTATTTGCCTAGGAAAAGAGAAGTTTAATCCTGGGTTTGTTTTTTGTACTTCAACTGAAGTAGTTGCATTGGTAATGACATAATCATATGTTTGTGTCGATAAAAAAAATCATATGTATGTGATTGTAGCCAAATTTGGAAATTCAAGTTTATTAGTGCAGCTACCTTTGACAAAAATATTTAGAAATAGATGCCTTGTAAATATGAGTTTACTTGGGCAGAGGAACTGTATTCAAAGAAGAATTGAAGATCTTCTACATTTGACTGATTCTATTCATTTTTATGCAGGTTGGACCTGAAATATGTTTATTGAAAACCCATGTTGATATATTGCCTGATTTCACCCCAGATTTTGGCTCTAAACTTCGCAAGGTATAGTTCTAAACTTATTTTTCATGTTTTGTAGCTTACAAGTTTATGAGTTGTGCTTTCAATTTCATAATGATTAATGACTATCGGTTCATGTGAATTTTCTAATTTCTTGATGTACCCCATAGAATGTTGTAGAATTTGTTTGTGTATGAGTCTGAGGTTCGTATGATATACAGTTTTGCTTCTGGGTGATAGTCTCTGAAATATCTGCAATCAGATTCACGATATCTATATTGCACATATCATATCAATTTTTAAAGTGAAGATAGAGTAAATTGTAAAGTTGCAGTGAGTTTTGATGGAATTGAATTTCATTACCAGAGATCTTTCCAGTACTTTCCAGTTTGCTGTTTTGGTGGTCTTGAGCCAATTGATTTAATGTATCTCATACACGCATTTGGATTTTCAATTGACTTGATGAGATTTATTTTATTCTTTTTGATTGAATAAATTGTGGAATTCATTGATTTGCGTACCATGCTCTTTTTTTTTTTTTTTTGGTTTTCCGGTCAAATCATACCATGCTTCTACTTGTATTTCTAAGGATTGTGTATTTTCCCCCTACTATGCGTATCAAGTACACTTTTCAGAACATGGCTTGATCTTTCAGTAGTAACATTTATGTCAATTTATGTCAATTACTAACAAATTATTAAGCCTACAATTTTCGCATCGATATTTCTTCGCTGGCTTTATTTCAGACGGCGTATATTGGTAAAGCATAAATGTAATAATCATTAGTTGAACTAAGTAACTGAATATTTGAAGTCTGCTTTTGCTGACCAGGAACTATATTTAATTGTTGGACTACAAGTATGTTTTGGTAATTTGAAAGTAACTGCTACTTATAGCTGATATGTGCTTTTATCCAATTGAAGATTGCAGAGAAACATAATTTCTTAATTTTTGAAGATCGCAAGTTTGCAGACATTGGTAATACAGTAACAATGCAGTATGAAGGGTGAGGCTTAGCTTTCCTTCATCTTTCTCTTTCTGTTAGTATCATAGCCCTTTCCTTAGGTTTGCGGTTCTTATGTTTGCAGAGGTATATTCCATATATTGGAGTGGGCTGACATAGTAAATGCTCACATAATCTCTGGTCCTGGGATAGTCGATGGACTGAAATTGAAGGTTTGCAACTTTGAATTGATTGCTCTGCATAAGTTTTGCTCATATGAATTCATCTTTTAACTTTTCAGTACTTTTTTACTTCTCTTAGGGTTTGCAACGTGGTAGGGGCCTGTTGCTGCTTGCTGAAATGAGCTCAGCCGGTAACCTTGCCAAGGGAGACTACACAGCTGCTGCAGTGAAGATCGCCGAGGAGCATTCTGACTTTGTGATTGGCTTCATTTCAGTTAATCCAGCATCATGGCCAGGGGCACCAGTAAATCCAGCTTTCATCCAGGCAACCCCTGGAGTGCAACTGGTGACTGGTGGTGATGCTCTTGGCCAACAATATAACACTCCAAAATCTGTAAGTTTATACTAATTGTATTGTTCTAAATCATTCTACTCTTATAAACAAAAATAATTCCTCTAAAAGGGGCCCCTTAAAGAATTGGAGAAGGATACCATAAATGCTTAATTTCCAAGATCATGAAGTGTCATTCTAACCAAACAAAAAAAATTGAACCCGAAATTATAGACAGGAAATTGTTGTAATGCCAAGAAATGACATCTCTGCCCTATATTTGGACCAGCGTCTATTTTAGCATTATTGATTTTATGTCCTAGTCTTGTGATTGAGACAAATTGTGTTCCAGGTAATCTACGATAGAGGTAGTGACATCATAATTGTGGGGCGTGGAATTATAAAGGCTGCAAACCCTGCTGAGGCAGCCCGCGAATACCGTCTTCAAGGATGGGATGCATATCTGGCTAAATGCAGCAGCAGCTAAGATTTCTATAGGGTTTGCTCCCTTGTGTCACTTATGTTTTACATGATTGCTAATTAACGGAGTTAATTATGATTCACATGAATGTGTGGTGTGGTGTTTGTGAAACCGGAGGACCCGATTTTTCTGGTATCAATGTATTTTTGGAAATCTTTGAGTTTTACATTACGGGACGGGAGCTATAAAAGTTTTCCTCTTGGCCACAATGTTTTCCACATTCTACTGAAATTAACTTGTTTGACTGGCATCAGCATGCAACATGCTAAAACATTAAACATTTCTGCCCCTGTAATTTTCTAGTACTTTTTATTATACAACGTTTCTCATAGAAATGTTATTCTTCTTTATTTTATTATTCCAAAGTTGAATCAGATTAGTAATGAAGAATTTATGTGCAAATTATGTTTGGTTGCCCCTGTTGCAATCCTAAAAGGACACAAATTAATGTGCAAACAACCAATTAAAAATACCCGCAAGTGCACGAATCTATCGAAGTATAGATTATGTAAGTACGGGGTCGATCCCACGAAGAACTTGTCGGTTTCCTATAAGTTCTAATTTGAGTACAAAGAGAACACTTAATTAACACACCACAAATGCACAAATGAAAGAGGGAAACTAGAAATAAGTAAAGAAGTGTAAAAGAAATGAAACAACACCAGAAAACTAAAGAAAAACACAAACAGCACTTTCTATCGCCATTTTATCACCACTTTATCACCTGTGAACAGTTCCGTGAACAGTGAACAGTGCTGTGAACAGTGAACAGTGGCGATCGGTCGTGAACAGTGACGACCGGTCGTTTTTGGGCAGAGTCGAAACTCAAATTCTGACGTGATGAGCGACCGGTTGTGAACAGTGATGACCGGTCGTTTTTGCACAGAGTCGTTTTCTCTGTTTTTCAGTTTCGACCTCTGTCCAGTTTTTGACCTATAACTTTCCAACCGTTTATCTAAAATTCACGTTCTTTATATGGTTGGATTCAGCACAGAAAATGTAAGAACACAACGCGGACCAAAAGTCCAAAACAATTACGGAAACAACCAAAATTCAGTGACAAAGACACAAAATGTGTCAAACACGCAACTCACACACACATTGGGGGGGGGGGGGGTTTT
>NW_018923071.1:0-24788 GCF_002207925.1 Prunus avium | reverse complement strand
AGCGATTGTCTCATGACTTGCTAGACACGTGGATACACAACCGCTTGCTGCATTCTCCTTCCTTTTTTTAATTATTGTTTCTCTTTCTTCTCTCGATTTTGCCTCTCTCTCTTTTTTTAATTACGTTTTCTCTTTCTTCTCTTGGTTACCTCTCTCTTTCTCTTTTTTAATTCTTTCTTCTCTTCTTCTTCTCTCCGCCTCTCTCTCTCTTTTATTCTTCTTCTTCTCTCAGTCTGTCTCCATCTCTATTTTCATTTTCCATCGCTCTCTCTCTCTTCTCTCCTCCTCCTTATTTCACAGGTCACAGGTTTCAAACACCCAAAGACATGACAATTCAAATCACGAAATTAACCAAAACCAAAGATACCCACTTTATGAACAAGAGCACAAGAGAGGGATCACGAAAAATAAAAAGCAAATATTTCCCCCAAACCAGTAATGAATCAATAAGAAAACTAAAAACTAGAGCTACCCAGATGAAATAGAGAGAGAGATTGGTGCTGGTGGTTTATTAAGAGATGCTGATGGTGCTTGGCTCAAGGGATTTACTGGAAAATTGGGAGTGGGTTCTATCCTTGAGGCAGAATTATGGGGCATTTTCTGGGGGCTCTCTTTAGCTTGGGATGCTGGGATTCGGCTTGTGGAGATTGAGTGTGACTCCATTGTTGCTGTGGACTTAATTAACAACCCGACTGGAGCCAACCATCCTCTCTCTAATGTCATCAATTATTGCAAACTAAAGATTCATGGTGATTGGAACTGTGTTGTCCATCATATCTATCGCGAGATGAATACTGCTGCGGATGCCTTGGCTGCAATGTGTGCTGATTTGGCTCCTGGCATTCAAATTTTTGATCTGCCTCCAACGTCTCTTATTGAAACTCTGGCTGCTGATGCCATTGGCACCTCCAGACCTCGCCTTCTTCCTTTGTAGTCTCTCTGTTGCTGGGCTTTTGCTCCTCCTTTTACCCAAAAAAAAAAATAGAGAGACAGAGAGACGGACGGACGGAGAGAAGAAGAGAAGAAAGAGAAAAAAGAATTAAAAAAGAGAAAGGAAGAGGCAACCGAGAGAATAAAGAGAAAACATAATTAAAAAAAGGAGAGAGAGGCAAAATCGAGAGAAGAAAGAGAAACAATAATTAAAAAAAGGAAGGAGAATGCAGCAAGCGGTTGTGTATCCACGTGTCTAGCAAGTCATGAGACAATCGCTTTTGAGCGATTGTGAATAGCATTCCTCTTGAAAAAAAGGTGAAGGGGGAGAGAGAGATCAGAGTGACAAAAAGAAGAGGAAAAGTAAGAGAGGGAAGAAAGAATAGAGGAAAGAAAAGAAAAGGGGAAGTGGGAAGGAAGAGTGCGGCGCTTTGGGAAGAGAAAGAAAGCTTTGGGAAGAGAGAGAGCTTTGGGAAGAGAAAAGAAAGGGAAAAAAATAGAGAGAGTTTAAGTGGGATTGGAATGGGCTTTGAAAATAAAATGTACATGAATTTTAAAGTTGGGCTTTTTATTTGGGTTAAGTCGAATTGGGCTTAAATATAAGATATTTTAAAATAAATAAATAATTAATTAATATAACCAGTCCGGTCCGGTTCTGTAGTATGTAAAACCGGAACTGGAATCGGTTCAAACCGGTCCAGTCCGGTTCGGTGTCAATTTGTTGACTTTTTTAGTCAACCGGTTTCTTTTCCGGTTTTTTCTATTCGGTTCGGTCCGGTCTTCCGGTTTTCCGGTTCAAATGCCCACCCCTATTAGAAATAACAAATATATGTTTGAAAACCATCACAACTTATTTTTCATATGTAATCAATGTACAAATCTGAGTAATAACACAGTTCAGTTATCTGTTTATAATGTTTAATGAAACCTGTAATCTAAGTTATCACAATTTTGATATTATTTTCCTCTTACTTTCTCTACTATTCTCTCTGCTATTTTTTTTTTTTCAATGTCTGTAGGAAAAAGCGAAAATCTGTGCATGTATTTATCTTGTGTTTATGAATCTTTTCATTGTGTAAATCTGTCTATAGGCTTGAAAATACAAAGTATGGAAGAAAGTTCTCAAACTCCTGCCATTAACACATCTCTCACCAACCCAAATGAAAGTCCTAGTCCTATACCTACCACTGCTACCACTGACCCATTAGTTCAAGGGGCAACATCTACACTTCCCCCAATTCCTAAGAAGAGAGTACCTGTTAGGAAAGCATCGGATGTTTCGAAGCATTTTACTAAGGACACGGTTAAACCAAGGAGTGATATAGGACCTGGAGCTTCTTGCAATTATTGCCATCAATCTTATGCATGTGATCCGGTAAGAAATTGCACATCTACATTATTGCAACATTTGAAAGTTCAATGCACGGGGGGTTCTTCATTGAAAGAGTGCAACAACAAAAGGTTCTTTCATTTGATAAGGGAGGCTTAGTTTCACATACATATAGCAAAGAGAGAAGTAGACTTGCTTGTCTGAAGATGATAATAATTGATGAGCTTCCTTTTAGGCATGTGGAAGGGATTGAGTTTAACTTTTTTGTGAAAGAGCTACAATCTAGATTTGATCCACCTTCTCGTAGGACCATTGCTAGAGATGTTTGGTCTCTATTTCAAGAAGAAAAGGCAAAACTCAAGAGTGTCATATCTCAAAATTCACAAAGAGTCTCTCTTACCACGGACACTTGGACTTCACTACAAAATGTGAATTATATGCTTCTTACAGCCCATTTTATTGATGATGGCTGGAATTTGCACAAAGGGATCCTAAACTTTGGTCAAATTACAAATCATAAGGGTGATGCCATTGGGGGACTTGTAAAAAAGTGTTTGAGTGATTGGGGCATAGAAAAAGTATTCACTATCACACTTGACAATGCAACCGCTAATGATGGTGCTATTAGGCATATGAAGAGGCAATTGGGCCAATGGGGCACTCTTTTGTTGAATGGGGACTTTTTACATATGAGGTGATGTGCTCACATCACTAATTTGATTGTGTTTGATGGGTTGTGTGAGTTGAATGATTCAATCAAGAGTATTTGGAAAGCTTGTATGCCGACAAGATCCTCACCATCTTGATTGGACAAGTTTAGGCAATGTTTGATGTTGCAAAAGATTGATAGCAAAGGTATTTTGCCTTTGGAGTGTAAAACAAGGTGGAATTCAACCTATGACAAGCTAGAGGCTACCTTAAAATTGCAAAAAGGTTTTCAGAGGTTGGAAGAGGAGGACTCAAACTTTGCATCTTACTTTGAGGAAACCCTTGGACATCGTGAGGATGAAAGGCCAAAAAAAGAAGAAGGCTTGAAATGCAAGGGAGTTTAAGAACAAAATTGAGTCCCTCAAGTGTAGTGGATTGGGAATATGCAAAGGTTGAAAAGGTTTTATGAGGCTACCTTGAAGCTTAGTGCTTATAAGACGGTAACTTCCCATGTAGCCTTCCATGAGATGTGCTCAGTTGTTGATCTCTTGAAGAAAATGATGACAAGTGAGGATCCTTTTATGAAAAAGGTGTCCACTTCAATGAAATCTACGTATGACAAGTATTGGGGTAATATTGGGGATGTGAACCAACTCCTAATAGTGGTTATTGTGGTTCTTGATCCCCGTTATAAAGTTAATGCGATGATAAGTGGGGTAAATGATCTTGTAATGAAGTTGTACGAGGTGTACAAGAAAGAAGATCCAGCTGCTGCCCAAGCTTATGTGGAGGCTAATTTTGAAAGTGCGAGGGAAACAGGTATTGTTGACAGTGATGAAAAAGTAAAGGCTACTTTCTTGCTTTGTATTGTTTTTTCATGTATTTGGTTTTGCTTTAACCTTGTTTATATTAATTTATGTTTTTCAATGTGGTAGAAATGGAAACATTGCAAATGGTTGGAAAAGAAAACATATATATCAATCATTCTGTCTCTACCTTAAATTGAAGACTTTGAGTCCTGTCGTAGCAACAGCAGCAGTCAAGATGAAGGGCCATTAATATGTTCCATTACATTTTTTTGTGATATTTTGTTTTTGTAATGTAATGGAACATATTAAACTGCCCTTTATTTGGTTTGTAATTTAAATTGGGGTTGACTGCTCATGTTTTTGCCTTTCATTTGTAATTGCCATAGTGGATGGGAACTAGATGAATGGCCAAATTAATGGAATGAATATTGCTTGAAGATATTGCTGCTTTGTAATGGGATTGAACCTTTGATTTAATGATGGATATTTAGGAGGATGAATGGATGCCTAGCTTTTAGCTATGTATAAGATAGATGGAATGTGCTTAAAAATGATTTTTAGTTGCCCATGTTTGAGTTGAATATTATGTTTTGTGCTGAAAGAAATGGGCATAATTTGAAGTCAACAAAACTGCCCATTTGCCCCAAACAAAACCATAAAGTTCAGTTACCCGAAGTGTTCGGTTTTTCACTTATGTGGTTCGGGTTCAGGTTGGAAAAAAAGCACACCGAAGGCTTCGGTTCGGTGTTCAGGTTGGGCTCAAAACCAAACCAACTCAACTTGAGCCCAGGCCTACTTGAGACTGACCAAGTGAGCCAATTGTTGAACACTACAAAACACATAAACTCTAAAACTAGGGCACATAAACCTTGTGCACACGGCAGAACACAGAAACCATGTGAACATGGCAGAAGACAGAAACCCAAAAACAAAACCCTAAAAATGGTAAGGCAGCGCAAAGGCAAGGCAAGGCAAGGCAAAGCAAAGGCAAGGTCAACGGCGACAGCAGCGGAAAACGGCAACCACAAATTCTTCCATATCAACTTTAGCTAATTCACGCATACACAACTTCTCTTCATTACCCATCTCCCCCTAAAGAGAATGGGTCGTCCCCTTTAAAGAAAAAGGGAGGGGGCACTTAAATTGTAAGGAGAACGCAAGCATAGTTCACAAGAAAACCTGGGTCAGATACCATATCAAACAAAGTATATGAGAATTCTCATATATATTCAAATTTGTTAGATATTTCAGATATCTCAGATGTGTATTCTTCTCCAATATGGAAGTATTTATAAAGAAGTACAAAGATGTATTAACCCTAAATATAATAGGAAATAAATCTAAATTATAATAGGAAATAAATAAACTGTTAAGTAACCAAAATCCTAACTAAGTAAGGACTCGCCAATAGAAATAACTTCATAGGGATTCAAATTTTGTAAGCTTTGCACATGAAACAAAAATCCAGTTCATAAAAAATTGCATTAGTGCCTCAAATTTTGGCATTGAAATCCCATCCATTTGACCAAGCATATAACTAGCCAAGCATAGAAAAATAAAGTTACAACCCAAAACAAAATGCAATGCAAATTTAATTAAAGTTACAACCCAAAATAATAACAACAAAATATAGGAAAGCAAGTGGCGGTGGAGAGTGGATTTGAAGGACCCGGTTATGATTGTGATTGTGCTTGTGATGTAAAATCATGAAGAGTAACGGCATGTATATATAAAACAACACAAGTTTAGTATTTATAAAGTACAATGAGTGTAAAGAGAGAGGGTTTTAAAGAAAAATATTATTATAATAAGCATAAATAAACTAATTACTTATAAGTTGTAACCTCTTCAAGTTCCTTACAGAATTTAAGATCTTCATTTGTCGGTTCCTTGTAAAAATTAAATTATTCTGCCCTAAGTCAATCACAAGAACATACTAATGCCTCTACCATTTTAGGTGTCAATAAGCTTCTAAAAGGATCCACAATCCTCTTGCTTAGGCTAAAAATATTTTCACTACTAACTGTAGAACTAGGTATTGCAAAGACATCCTTGGCAATTTTTTAAAGAATTGAATATCTTGTTTGGTTCCCTTTCCACTAATTCAAGATGTTGAATTGTTTGCTTAAAGGGTTCTTAAAAAGGATCCACCAAGTACTTATTCACTTAATTGGATATCTCAATAGATTGCTCATCCTTACTTTTTTGCACAAGCTCTTGCATTAGTTGAAATGTAGCATCAACATCTGTTATAAAAATTATAGTTTTCCTCTTTCCGTAAAGCCAAATACAAAAACCTTTATATTATAAATAACATATAAACAAATTGGAAAGCTATTAGGGCTTGTTTGTTACACCTCCTTGGCTTGGATTGGTTTGGCTAAAAGTTAATCCCATGTTTGTTGTCACTTGGTCCTAGTATTAATTGGGATTAGTAATCCCAGGCCCACAAAAAACACCTTCTTAGGTGTTCTTAGCTAAACCCATGTGAAAATGAGGGACTATTAGTCCCGATCAAACGGGAATCAGCAGCAACCACCGACCACCCAAACGGCAATCACAACCACCGACTATGGGTTGCAGATGGCGATGGTAGGCAGCAGCAGCGATGGCAGGCAGTAGCAGCCATGGCAGAAGGCAACGCCAGTCGGTGTCGACGACGACAGACCACCACAGCGATTGAAGCTGTTCCACTATTTATCTTTGGGTCTTCATCAATTTGAGTCTGCTTATGCCTCTCTCTCAAGTTTGTTTGTGGATGATGATTTTGGTGTGAGCTGTGGATTTTTGCCTTGATTTAGGTGTGAGCTCTTGCCTCTACCTAAAATTGGTTTTTGCAAATTACTTACCACACCAAAGCCAAAGTATCTGAACTGGATGATGTTTTTAGGTGGGGTAGAAATTAGAAGAAGAGAGAATATAGATTGAGAAGAAAAGAATGAGAGAGCAGGGAGAAGAAGAGATGAAAAAGAAAAGACGCAGAGAGAGAGAAGATGAAGAAGAAAGAGCAGAGGGAGAGAGAAGAAAAGTAAAAATAAAAAAATAAAAAAAATCATTTGCTTTCTTTTTTAAAATTTTAAAATTTAGTCCTAATCCAATCGTATACAAACACAGTACTAGGCTTATCCAGCTTATGCCAAGCCAAGCCAATTCAAGACAATCCCAGTGTTTAGTCTAGTCCACGACAGTCCAGCGTACCAAACGACCCCTTAAGGTACAATGAAATTGAAGAAGAACAAGTTAATAGGTAAGTAAAAGCAAAATAAATTATAAGTAAGAAGGTGAGCTTGGTACGGTGAAGCACGTCAAAGACACTATCCTAAAGCCTTTGTAGCCTCTCTACGTGCATGTGATGACGGTTTACAAGACTCCAAGATACGACCCCTTGTACACAAACTCAAGATTCGCTATGAGCACATTCATAGACGGATATAGGTATCTAAGTCACAAAACCATTGCCAAAAATAATAATATAAGTAGAGAAAGTATAAAAAGTAGAAGAGGAGAGAATCAAATTGTGGTGGTGATTGTGGTATGTGATATTCTAATGGTGTATTGTGGTTGTTCAAATGTGAAGGAGGAGTGGCCTTTTATAGGCATCGAATAACATGTAACATTCACCATATTAAACAAGAAAATTTAGGCATTCAATATAGAAATAAAACCTGAAAATTAAATATATTTATAACCCCCACAATAAATAAAATAAAACAGCCAAAATAATTAAATAAATAAAACGGTTAGATTTTTAAAACCTTTTTAAAATTTCAACAATCCCCCACAAGGTTTTCAAAATTTTACCATGAAAAAAAAAATGGTGAAAATATATATTTATATATGGGCAATATAACACTATGCAATAGGTGTAGGTGCCTTTCGGGCTTGAAGCTTCACTTAGTGATGATAGTCTCCATTTGAGGAACCTGAGTGTACAAAGTATTGAACTCAGCACCTTTGTCCAAACTTCAACATATCCCACACATAGTATTGGTTGAGACTTGGATGCGGGGTAGCGCTATTTATGGCCTTGCGTTAATCTTGATTCTCATGAGAGTTACTAGAGAATAGCCCAATTCTTACAGTCTCGCGCCTCACAACATCTCTCACTTAGGTGAGTTCTCCAAGAGTACATGTGACCTGCACCCTGTGAGAGTTTGCCCACCTCGAAACTCATTCAAGGATAAATCTCTTCCTGACGTCACATAAAATAGAACTTTTGTCTTAGGGATGAGCAGAAGGATATCTCAAGGATATCTCCATAGTTTTATGAGTGCTATATGAGTCACGCAGTATGGATTGTTTGTACCACATGGGATCGCCAATCACAGAAGTTGGGTTACCTCCCTAGGTGACTCCCTTATGGGCTTAAGCACATCCCCCTCGACGTTTTGCATTAATAGCCTCCTCCATGAGACATGCATATTAGGACTAGCCTTCACAAGGCATATATAATGTAGGTCATGTCTTTGTTCTCCACTTTAGCGCACTCTAGACCTGCATTTTATTAGAAATATTTCCTACAAAATCTTGCACACAAATGATTAGTGGATTTCACCTCAATATAATTGGAAAGTACATACACATTGGTATACATTAAAGTATAATGGAAATTCCATTATATATAAATTCATATAATCCAAATACCTCTCAAATATTGGTACTCAAATATGAGCCTGCAATAGTCTTTGAAACTTTGAGTGCATCGATGAAGCTATGAACAAACTATGCAACGTTTAATTCATTAAATAAATTTAATTTAATTATAAATACTAAGCATTTCAGGATACTCTTACTTCCTTTTTGTGCAATCCAAATGGCTGAAATCATGATCGCATATCCAAGTTGTCATTGTATCTTCTTGATTCTCAATATGACCTTTTAAAACAATAAGAAGTCTAAACCAAAATTCTATACCAAGATCATCATTAGTTGCACACATTTTCATATCAAAATTAAAGACAAATTAGTCTCATAATAAACTTTCATAATGAAAAAAAATTTCACACAGACACAACATGTTTGCCTAGGAATTCTAAAAATTATTATGTCATTAAATGAATATAATGAATCTTTCCCACTGGAGTATAAAGAAATTGAAAACACACACAAAAATGCGGGAAAGAGAAGTGAGAAGAAAAGCCTACGACAGTAAAGCAATGCAATTAGACTACATAAATGGGTCTAATGTTTTTCAACATAAAACAAAACTGCTCAACATTAGCCACACATAAAATTATAGCATTAAAGTTCCATTTGAGGAAAAAAAAAAATCAACTCCCACAAAAGGTCTACATGTTTTTAAATAAATAATTATTATTATTATTATCAAAAGCAAATAACATAAACATTTGAGGGCTAATTAAAATAAAATAAGATAAATCCCAACAAAAGAGATATCACAACTTATATAATAAATGTACCAAAAAAAATTCAGTTAGATAATCAAACCACATAAAACTAATCTCGAAAAATTGAATTCAACATAAAATAAGTATTGAAATTAATTTTGTATTTTGAACTCCCAAATAGTTAAGGAAATTCTCAACCCCCCACAAATGAGGGAATTCTCAGCATATATGAAGACTGTACCAAAATTTTATTTATTTTAAATTACTCACAGTCATCTTGATAGTCATTGTAAATATAATAGTGAAACCACTGAAAGCCTCACAAAAATAAATGTAAAAATGCCTAAAAAAAATTTGGGTTTGAGAGTCTTGCACCAAAACTCGAAATTAAATGTCACTTACAGTGATATAGTTTATTATTTTATTTTAGTTTTCTCAAGAAGATTTCACAATGTACACTTCATGGCAATTAACTCAATGTGGAAGATGTTAAGACTTCACAATCAGAAGAACATTAGTTCACTCAATATATTTGTATCAAGATTAACTCAAGTAACTAATATGAAGGATTGCACAATTGAAATATATAGGCGTTGGCAACTTTAAAATGAATCCAAGACATTAAAACAAAGATGTAATTAAATTGCATAAATGTTCAGAACATTAAAGGCAATAATCACCTAACAATATCAACAACTATACTGCCAAAATTAAGGGAGCTTTAGTTTTAAAACACAGTATAGTTTATTAATTTGGAGATAGGAATACAATTTCATCTAATTAGCATAAGGTCAAAGACCAAAATGGAGTACCTAATTTTACAAAAATATCATTAAAAAAATTATCAAAATTACACACAATGCCACTGCTTCTAAGGCAAGCATACTATGCCACATGTCCACATCCAATCAACCACCACCATCGACCAGCCACCCGCCAGAACCTAGTCGCCACCTCCACCGGATTCCTGCCATCAGCCACCTGCCACCACCACTGCCGGACGGCCGCGCCGCTGGCCAGCAATCGCCGTCGCCAGCCGCCACCGCCTGCAGGGGACCCAGTCTGTTGCCCTTTATTCACTTTTAAAAAAAAAAAGATTTTGTGTCATTGAAGGAATTCTAACCTTGACCCTCAAAAAAGGAGGGCTCATTCACAAACCACTACACCAAACTTTATTTTTTAATATTTATTCAGTTATACAATATTTATATAAACAAATCCACCTCCACCGGATTCCTGCCATCAGCCACCTGCCACCACCACTGCCGGACGGCCGCGCCGCTGGCCAGCAATCGCCGTCGCCAGCCGCCACCGCCTGCAGGGGACCCAGTCTGTTGCCCTTTATTCACTTTTTAAAAAAAAAGATTTTGTGTCATTGAAGGAACTCTAACCTTGACCCTCAAAAGAGGAGGGCTCATTCACAAACCACTACACCAAACTTTATTTTTTAATATTTATTCAGTTATACAATATTTATATAAACAAATAATGGTTTTAGACAAAAAGAAAAATTCATTTCAACACATATTCACACAAAAACTGCAAATAAAAACAAAAACTGCAACAAAAATACAATGTATCTATCAATTATGTTATAAAAAAAAACAAAAACAGCAATAACAAAAAATAATTAATTTTATAGAAGCAAAATGGAGGAACCAAGAAGCACTTCCTTTTACCCATAGGAAATAGCCATTTTCTAAATGCCTAGCTTTACCCGTTGGAAAAAAGCCTTTTCCAGCACCCCCTATTACCCGCTGGAAACAAGCCATTTCCAGCACTTCCTTTTACCCATACGAAATAATCAGTTTATGGTACTTAGCTTCGCCTACTGGAAAATAGCATGTCCCAACGCTCCCTTTTACCCATTGAAAATAGGCTGGTTCCAGCACCTCTCTTTGCCTATTGGAAATAAAGGAAAACCCTCACCCTCTATAAATTGGGAGGCATTTGCTGGGCAAAATCAGTCTCTCTTGGTGGCTGCAAGCTCCTCAACAACCATGAGAACTCATCTTCCTTCCTCCTTTCAACTGCTGCAATCGTTCTAGCAACCATTCCAGCCATCAACCTTCATCCTTTGGCTGCTGCAAGCATCCCAGCAGCCATCGACCAACACCTCTTGGTTGCTCAAGCACCCCAGCAACCATCAAACCACGTTCCTTCCTTCCAAGCTATAAACACCATAGCCTTCAAACCTCAAGCTTTTCCTCCCATTATCCTTCTCTTGAAACTCTTAAATCCATAAAATCTCACCAAGCATAACTCCAAGCTTTCCCTTCCTTCCAAGCTATAAACACCATAGCCACAAACAAAAAATTATCAACGCCCAAACTCAAGCATATCCAACACCAAGCCAAGCACATGCATTCTTATTTGCTAAACTTGTGGATCTTTAGCTCCCACACTCCAAGCTTTCATGCCAAGCTCATATAATTTCATATCAACATCAGCAAGTCATCTTTAACTCTTCGTCAAGCTGCCGGAAACATCAGGAAGTCATCTTCAACTCTTCGTCAAGCTGCCGGAAACATTAGCACCAAACACGCAGCCGCTGGAAGAAGAACAGAGTACTCCCCTGGGACTTGGTTCTCCCTCGGGATGCTTTGGGCGTAGTCCTCGTTAACTCAGAAAAAGGGGCAACGAAGGCTTGATTCACCACCCTATGGCGGTCCAAGAATCAACGGACGGCTATACTATTTCTTTTAAAAAACAATTAAAAAACATACTATAGCCGACCGGCTATATTATTTCTTTCTAAAAAAAAACAAGAAAGAAGGACTCTCCTAGTTGCATTAGCTTATACTTTATAGATATTAATCATTTGATAAAATTTTGGCAAATTACAACTTAAAAGTTCAGCTACTATATAATATTGTAATATAATTTATTTTAATATTTTAATATATAATATTCGTATTCAATAGTAATTGAATTTTGTGTGTATTATTGAAAATTTTGTAAACAATACGTATATGAAATTTGAAATTTTTTGTAAACAATACGGCTGTACTATTTCTTTTATATATAAAAAAAAAAGGGCGTATAGCCGAGCAGCTATATGATTTCTTTTAAAAAACAATTAAAAACATAGTATCGCCGACCGGCTATACTATTTTTTTCTAATAAAACGAGAAAGAAGGACCCTCCTAGTTGCATTAGTTTATACTTTACAGACATTACTTATTCGTCAAAATGTTGTCAACTTACAACTTAAAAGTTTGGCTACTATATAATATTGTAATATTATTTTGTTTTAATATTTTAATATATAATATTCGTATTCAATAGTAATTGAACTTTGTGTGTATTACTGAAAATTTTGTAAACAATACAAGTGTTAAATATGAAAAATACATACGTACATGTTCAATACGAGCATGGTACTATTTCTTTTTTCTTTTTTTAAAGAGTACAGTCGTTCGGCTGTACTCTTTCTTATTAAAAAATTAGGGAAAAAGAGATTATAGTCGTGCGGCTATACTATTTCTTTTTAAAAAATAAAAAAAGGACCCCCTAGTTGCATTAGTTCATACTTTATAGATATTAATTATTCGTCAAAATGTTGGCAAATTACAACTTAAAAGTTCAGCCACTATATAATATTGTAATATAATTTATTTAAATATTTAAATATATAATATTCGTGTTCAATAGTAATTGAATTTTGTGTGTATTATTGAAAATTTTGTAAACAATACGTGTATTAAATATGAAAAATATGTACGTATATGTTCAATATGAGTATTGTACCATTTATTTAAAAAAACAAATTAAAAACCCGAGTATAGCCGGGCGGCTGTACTATTTCTTTTAAAAAATTAGGAAAAAAGCGTGTATAGCTGGACGGCTATACTATTTCTTTTAAAAAACAATTAAAAAACATACTATAGCCGACCGGCTATATTATTTATTTCTAAAAAAAAACAAGAAAGAAGGACTCTCCTAGTTGCATTAGCTTATACTTTATAGATATTAATCATTTGATAAAATTTTGGCAAATTACAACTTAAAAGTTCAGCTACTATATAATATTGTAATATAATTTATTTTAATATTTTAATATATAATATTCGTATTCAATAGTAATTGAATTTTGTGTGTATTATTGAAAATTTTGTAAACAATACGTATATGAAATTTGAAATTTTTTGTAAACAATACGGCTGTACTATTTCTTTTATATATAAAAAAAAAAGGGCGTATAGCCGAGCAGCTATATGATTTCTTTTAAAAAACAATTAAAAACATAGTATCGCCGACCGGCTATACTATTTTTTTCTAATAAAACGAGAAAGAAGGACCCTCCTAGTTGCATTAGTTTATACTTTCTAGATATTAATTATTAGATAAAATTTTGGCAAATTACAACTTAAAAGTTCGGCCACTATATAATGTTTTAATATAATTTACTTAAATATTTTAATATACATTATTTGTATTCAATAATACGCTAATTTTGTGTGTATTATTGAAAATTTTGTAAAATATACGTGTATTAAATATAAAAATTACGTACGTACATGTTCAATAAGATTATTGTACTATTTCTTTTTAAAACAAATTATAAAACCGACTATACGATTTCTTTCTTAAAAAACAAGAAAAAAGTACCCTGCTAGTTGCAATAGTTTATACTTTGTAGATATTAATTATTCTTCAAATTTTTGGCAAATTACAACTTAAAATTTGAAAGAAATTTCTTAGATAAATCAGTCCATGAATGTGGAGCATATGATGTAGAATGTCTTGAGATGATGGTATGGATTTTCCTTCTTCTTCCCATGATAAATTAGTAGAAGTTGAATGGTTGCTCGGCGAATTTTGAATCATTGCCTGATTTGGGCCAAGATGATGCACGACAGTGCATTGTAATCCCTTAGATGCCTTGGTTGTGGTGGTGGGTCATCTCACCATGGTTGAAAGATCACCCATAGTTGGTCTTCTTCTTTTTTTTCAAGTCAGACCTCAACTTCTCTCAGTCTATGCAAATTCCACCCTACCCCTACTCCCATCACATCCACTTGTTAGTATCTCTGTAACTCCATCATCAACACATATATCTTAATCATCCTTTTCATCAACGTACAAACAAACAAGCCCAAACCCCGCCTCCTCTTTTTTTTTTAAATTTCTTTCTTCATGTCACGGGATAGCCACCCCTTTCCATGGAAGTAACCCTATCAACCCTCCCCCATCTTCTCTCTGGTTCCATTAGCCCCAGTCTTAGCGCCACCCCCCACCCAAAACCTAACGCACCTCCAATCATTTTTACATTCCAATTTAATGAGACCCTTCTCTCTATCTTTCCCAAATGCAGCAAATATAAACCTCAAACCACTATCTTCTTCACCACTAACCTCCAACTCCAACAACCCATTTCATGTAACCCACGCTTCTCTGACTCTCCATTGGGTTTCTTCCCACCCTATCCCTCCTCTATCTACAACACCACACCTTACTCACCTTGGTCTCCATTAAGAGCACATCATTAGGCCGATATCAATGTTGGCCTTATGCCTTGACAGTTCCATAATAAGTAGATCCAGGGACGGACCCAGGATTTCAAATTAGGATGGGCTAGATTTACCTTACGCACAAGCCATGAAGGGAGGAACATAATCAATGGAATCGACGTGTATAGATTTCCAATTTTTTTAAAAACACAAAACCTATATTAATTAACCAAAACAAAAACTCACACTAACCAATAAAAGGAATAAACTCATACTAATTAAACAATTACTTATGTAGAAGCTATTTTTTTCTTTCCAAAAATGTAGCGCGGTCCGGTCCAGTTTCCACCTCACACCGGAACCGAAACTTGTACTATTTAACTAGTGTGGTTCGATCAGATTTTGGTGAAATTTTTTATGAAACCGGTTGATCCTATTTAAATCAATTTCGGTGCGATTTCCGATTTTTTCTATTTCGGACTAGATTTTTTTTTTATATATTTTTCAAATTATTATTTTTAACAAATTCCAGAAAAAATATTATTTTTTAGGCTTAAAATTCACAAATGATCCAATTCCATGCAAATAGAGATGATTAGGCCTAGAAAAGAAAAGTGCTTTGAAGTTGGGCTTAGGGAAATATTAGTTCTAGGATTAGAAATTTAGGATTGGACTTAGATAATTTTTATAAAAAAAATAAAATAATACGCAGCCAGTCTAGTCCAGTTTGTAAGGTGTGAAACCGACATCGGAACCAATTTGAACTAGGTCAATCCGGTTTAGTGTTGGTTTGTTGACTTTTTAGTCAACATGATTTTTTCCCTTTTTTTTCATCTGGTGTGGCTCGGTGTTCCGGTTTTCCAATCTCGATGCCCACCTCCAGTTTTAGTGGATCGTCGCTAAGTTTTGATTCAGGAAGTTTTGGGGACAATTGTAGTGAAGAATAAAAGGAAGTTGGAGGTCGATATTAATTTTCGGGCTTGAGAATGGGAAGGGGAAGATGGAGGAAGTTAAGGGTTTTTGAATTTTTTTTAAAAGTTTTTTTTTAATTTTAAGTAAATTTTTTTAATATATGTGCATGTGGCTCCACTTGCCACATCACTCACTCAATTGTGTAATGATCCATGTGTATGAAATTACAAAAACACCTCTGTCATGTCTTCAAATTTGACAGAGTATTGGGTGGAGTTTATGACAGGGGGCAAAAAGGGTCACCAAACCTCAGTCAATGAATGAAAGTGTCCCATTGTTAAGGCCAAAAAAATCTCAAGAAAAGCCCATGCATATTTTAAAGCCCAATACACTATCATGCTATAAAAACTGCCTAGCTGATACATACATGCCATGCCAAGCAATGCTACAATTTGGCACGTGGGGAGGGGGTGGTACGAGTTTACCACTTTCACATGCTAACTTGTAAGAATTACAAAGTTTCACAAGCCCAAGCCAACCTAGCCCACTGCACTATCAAGCATTATCTAACACAAAGCCTAAGCCACTGTAATACAACATAGCCCAAGCCCAAGCACAAGCACGCGATAACATGCGATGCCAAGCAACTCCCGATCATGTTTTGAATGGAGAGTTAGGTTTGGTTTGTTTGGAAAAGGGATTACGGTTGTTGGAGTTGAAGAATTGACTGAGGTGATGAAGAGAGGGTTTCTAGAAGAGGTCAAGGTAGAAGTTGAGCAGGGCGAGAAAGGTTTCAATTAGGGGTGGGCGCGGTCTGGTCCAGTTTCCACCTCACACCGAAACCGAAACTTGTACTATTTAACTAGTGTGGTTCGATCCGATTTTGGTGAAATTTTTTATGAAACCGGTCGATCCTATTTAAATCAATTTCGGTGCAATTTCTGATTTTTTCTATGCCTGGGGCTTGCTGAGTGGGTTGTGGGCCAAGCCACATACATGCCTGGGGCTTGCTGAGTGGGTTGTGGTGTAGATGGTTACAAGGATCCATGACGCCCATTAAAGGTTCAAAAGAATGCAGGTTTTGGGCTGCTTGGGATCCCAAAACCCAAGCACATTTTCTTGAGACTGCTGAATAGGTAAGTGTGGGAGCAAATATTTTCAGTGTAGATGGTTACAAGGATCCATGACGCCCATTAAAGGTTCAAAAGAATGCAGGTTTTGGGCTGCTTGGGATCCCAAAACCCAAGCACATTTTCTTGAGACAGCTGAATAGGTAAGCATAGAGAGAAATTTGTCACCAACACCCAACACCTACCCATATGTCCAGCACCTCTCCCATATGGCACCAAAACCTTATCTTTTCTCGTAGAAACCAACTACCTGGCACCTACATAAAATGAAGAAGTCATGTCATCTTAGCTGAGAGGCAAACGACCAAAAGGAAACGACCACCTTGAAGCCGGTGGAGCATGCCAGACCACCTCAATGTCGGAGCAGTACACATGCATAAAGAAGTGAACTCCGAAGGCCTATAAAAGGGGATGACAAGAAAGAAAGATGATCCATAGCTGGAAACACCCAAGCTTTAGCCATTCCAAACCCATAAACAACATCCATACTCTAGCTATTGTAAACAACACAGGAAATAAAACCCAAGCCTTAACCTCTCCATGCTCATTTTCTGTCATAATACCACCTCAAGCCTTAAACAACATCCAAAGCCTTACCAAGAACCCAGCAACATCAATAGCAAGCCCATCCGCAAGTTGTTGGAAGTATCAAACTCAACCCCTTTCCCAAATGTTCCATAATACACTGCCATAATCATCCATTTCTCAAGTGAATCACTCTTTCTTTCTAAACTTATGGATTCTTAGCTCCCACACCACAAGCCTCTCATGCCAAGCCCAATATGTTGACACATCAAAGCAAACTCTCATGCCAAGCCTATCTCTGTACAACGTAAACACATCATCCAGCAGCGTCCATCCAGCAGCGGTATCCTACAGTGTGGTACACCATCCAGCAGAGCGGTACACTATTCAGCAGCGTTGTACACCATCCAACATGCACCACCGTATCTCATTCGAATGCAACCGTCTGGTAGGCACCATACCTCATACGGGCGTCGTACACCTGTGGGGGCTTTTTTCTTCCGGCAGCAAGTGGGCTGGGCTGCTGTAAAGAGCAATCTGATGCAAGTGTCCCCTTTGTGTCTGATTTCGAAGATTAAGCCCCAAAGATGTCTCGAAAGGGTGATGACGCCTTAGGAAACTCTTTGGTTACCTTCACCAATGAAAACAACAACAAATTACAGATAAATTTTCTAGCTTGGCATGAGAGGCTTGTGACATGGGAGCAAAGCAATCATGAGTTTAGCATTAAAGAGAGAGAGAGTTGTGAGTTCCTATGAGTAACAGGGGTTCTAAGGAAAGGGGGAAGGTATTTTGGAAGGATTTGTTGAAGAAAGAGAGAAAGAGGAAGGAAGGTGGGTGTGTTGAGCAGTTTCCGGCAGCTCGACGAGAGCTCTGTCAAACTTTGGAACAGTCTAATAGGAGCGAAAATGGGAGGAAATGGAGGAATAGGGCACGAAATTGCAGGGTTTTGTAGGTGAGAGAGGAAGCTTGCTCTCCAAATGTGGGTTGGTTTTGATGGGTAGAAGATGGCTCCTTTTATAGCCGCTGGAAGCCTTCATTTCCCAAGAAACCCTAATGGTTTCTCCCCCATTTTGCTAAGTCTCCCTTTTCCTTTCCCTTCACTTCCTTCGACTCACCCCCATTTTGTGAAACCCTTTCTGTCCAAACACACAAAGACAAGGTTTTTGGGAGCTCTAAGGCTTTTCCCGCAGCTCCTTTAGTGGTGAACACCATTTTTGGTTATCACCTCACCTTCTTTCCTTCCTTCTTCTATGGCCAGACCTGGTGGGAGAAAGAAATTGGTAAGGGCGCTGGTCTGAAGGGTGTTTTGCTCAAGTATCCTTTGGTTTTTTGGATGGCTTGTGTTGGGATTTGTCTTTGGCCATGTGCTGGAGGCTCCCAGCAGCCCACTCACATGGGTAGCTTTGGTTTTGTCATCGTTTTTGTTTCCAGCTAAGTGCTGGAGAGATGGCAGATATTTTCCTTAGTTACTTGGGCCTCTCTAAGGTAATGGGTTAGCCCATTAAAGGGATGGGCTAATTTCCTAAAGTGATGGGCTATTTTATTAAGGTGAAGGGCTAATTTTTCTAGAGTATTAGGCTTCCTTTATGCTTACCCACATATTTGGGCTCAAGAAATGGGCTTGAGTTTTGGGCTCCCAAGAAACCCAAAACTTCTATTTCTCGGCTCATCAATGGGCCTTATGAAAGCTTGTTACCATCCATACCACAACCCACTCAGCAAGCCCCGGGCATTTGCGTGGCTTGGGCCCACTTAAGCTTGTAGCGTGGCTAGGTATAAAATAATGATCTTCCGCTTGGCATGGCATGTCGATTGGCGTGCTTGAATTTTATTGCCTTTGAAAAGGGATATAATGCTTGACGGGATAATTAGCATGGGCTAGTAGAGCTATGACATTTTATATGCTCATCTTGGTTTTTACTTAGCATGATAGATTATTTATTTGGCATGGCATGTGGACTGTGGCCCATGTGAGTGTGTGTGACGAACTTTTGCGTGCTCCAAATCGAGTCTTTCCTTAATAAAGTGTCATACTGGGCTGGGATTTCAATTGGGCCCAACCTTGGATTTTTTGGGCCTCAACATTAGCCCCCTTAATTAAGAGCCATGGATAGATGCTGGAATGGGCCGAATAATTAAACCCAACCCAAAAATCAGATTTGTAATTATAGGGCACCTCTCCTCTTCCTGCGTGCAAGATGACAGCATGTCATAATGGGCTTCCAGCAGTTCTTCGGAGTTTCCCAGGTACCAATTTCTCCCTCCATTCTTTTCATTTATTATTTTCTTCTTTCTCTGCCTCTTTTCACACACCAGACCAAACTTCCCCTCCTCATTTTCTTTTCCTTCTCTTTTCTTTCTTCCAAGAACTCAGAGCAAGATAGTGAGATCAAAGAGAAGCCACCCGTCTCCAGCCGCTGGAAAAGGAGCTCGAGCCGAACCCGACTCCGTCATCCTCCCCCGTACGAAGAAGACCCATTTGCCGTTGCTGGAAGAGACTTCTTCGTGCATGTTTCTTTTCTAAAAATCTATGATTTCCCCCTTTCTAGGTGCACGCGAGGCTATCCTTTGGGAGATTAACAAGGTATGCTCTTTTATCTTGTTTTTCTTGGATCTATTGAGGGATTTGTTGGGTTCTTCACACCCATGGATTTTGCTCTCCGTTTTGGCAGTCGAGCACCAAACTCCTTCTACCCATTTTGTCACTGTCGCAACAAGGGTACTCACGGCATGGGTGCTAGCAAGGAAGGGCTCGCATCAATTTTTGGGTTTTCTTCTTTTCGATTTCTTTCTTTTGCAAGCCGCTGGAAGAGTGCAGCATGGGTGCTAGCAAGGAAGGGCTCGCATCAGTTTTTGAGTTTTCTTCTTTTCGATTTCTTTCTTTTGCAAGCCGCTGGAAGAGTGCTAAAGGATTGCAAGAAGAAATCCCTAGTATGGACCACATCCTTTCCTTTTCTCCATTTTTCTTCCCCCTTTTTATCATGTGTTGGCCCCTTTTGAGTTGGTGAAAAGGCTGAACCTTGCACAATGCGCTTTTTCTATGTAGGTGTATACGTCTCAGACACAGGTAGGGGGAAGGCAAGTGCTGGAAGCTTTGACGTTTTTGCTGCTGGAACCTCCAAATCCTCCAGCCTTCTAACTCGGATATTTGAGCTTCTGCTTTAATCCTTTGGTAAGTAACTCTGCCAATTTGAATATTCCAGGAATAAGCATAGACTGGTGCTTGGCCTAGGCTTACTTTTCTTGTGAACACATGCTTGATTAACCTTGGACCTTCGTTTATATTGTGGGAAATAGAAATTGACAGAATGCATGTTTTGCAATGCTTGAATTTTTTGCATTTTTTAGAGAGAATTTTGCTTGCCATGGGAATTGCTTGTCAATGAGAATTTTGCTTGCCATGGGTAAATCGCATGTTGCTTGGGCATTTGCTTAAGCGTTTTCTTTGGCATGAGCTTGACTTGCCATGCTTAGCGTACATTTTGCGTGTGCTACGTTCTTGACCCCCTTTTTGATTGTTGAACTATATGTATCACGAGTGTATGCTTGTAACCACATGATTAATAGGTAAGATCAGAGACTGTTGGAAGCTTGAGGAAAGCACTACTGGTTTCTTTTTTATGAGCTTAGAGCTTGGTCATGGATAATTGTTTATTTTTTGGCTTTATAGGGATAGACATAAACATGTGTATGATGGGTCCGCAAGGATGCTGTGTAACTCATAGGGATTTCTTTTGTTTTCGTGAAAAAGGTTACTAGGAGGTAAATAGTGTTCACTTTGTAGCACTTGCTTTGTGAAAAAGGGTCTGCTGGAATGATGGATTGAGCATGGAAGGGGAAATCATGAGCTTGAGTAATAGATTGCATGATGCTTCGAAAATATTTTTTTGTTTGAGCATTTCTCTTGGCATGAGATAGCTTGCTTTGCTTGGCGTGTAAAGTTCATATGGCTTGCATGCTAGTGTGGAGATTGCTTGGCTTTAATACAGAGAGCTAGCTTTATGCTTTGCCATTTTTCAGCATATTCTTTGTTGGCAATTCTTGCAGGGATTCATCGCTTGTCAAGACCTGTCATGGCATCCACTAACCCGTCGTCAATTATTAGTGACAACCTTTATTCACTGGATGATAAATTGAAGAGGGGAAGGCCCCTTCCATTGCTCAAGAATGCTTGTGAAGATGTTGCAGTAGGTGAAGAGCCAATGCCGGAAACTGCTTTTAGTGATTGATCCTGCGTCTATATCGAGGTGCTGCATAGAGAAGGGTTTGTTTCCAGCAGTCCCCATATTTTTTCAGTATCTGTGCGGCATCAGCAAGGGTTGATTAGAGTGGGTTGACAGTGAATTGGGGGACCCTTCTACTTGCGACATCCTACGCCGGACTGGGGTGCTGGATGCAATTTTGTTTTCCAAGGCATGTGACATTCATATTGAAGCCAAGACACTCCGTCATGTGGTCAGGCGATGGAGCACCGAAACACACACTTTCATTTGCTTATGGGGAGAGTTTACCCCTACACTTGAGGACGTTGCCAACATTTTCCACCTCCCAATTTGAGGCAGATTGGATCCCTTCCATATCACACTAACTCCGGAGGACGAAAGGAAGCTTGAGGTTTTACGGAAGGGTGCCCCGACTGCTCCGAGAACTTCTCTGCAGTTTTGCAACTAGATACAGCATTTCGGGGATGTCAATAGGCGTGAGCCATGTCGTCTTGCTGAGTTTGTATCATTATGGCTCGAGAAATTCCTCCTCTGTGAATTTTCCCAAGATTGTCTGCATGTGCGTGTGTTTCCCTTGGCTTTGGTAATAGCGCTTGGCAACATGATTCCCCTAGCCCCCATGTTCTTGGGACATCTGATGTAGGTGCAGACACTGCCCTCCACCTTCCATCAATGCTGCCTCCTACTTCTCCTCTTCTCGGAACATAGCTGCCGGCATGTCCTACACCTTCCAGCAGTGCTGCCTCCTACTTCCCCTCTTCTCGGAACATCCGACATAGGTGCCGGCACTGCCCTACTCCTTCCAGCAGTGCTGCCTCTTACTCCCTCTCTTCTCGGAACATCCAGCATAGCTGACGGTACTGCCTTGCATCTTCCAGCAGTGCTGCCTCCTTTTATTTCGCAGGTTTTCTTTGGCTTGGGGTCAGTTGGCTCGACGCACAGCTTCCATATACCATAGGATGTTCTAATCTTCAGCATGTGTAACTTTGTTTTTGCGATGGCTGTGTACTTTTCAGATAATCTAACGACTATGTCGTTATGACTTTGTAATGTACTACTGAACTGCTGGAACTTGCATTAATTTATGAATGCTTGAGGCATGTTGTAATCCGTACATCTTATATATATATTGCTTGGTTGGGAGAATTTGCTCTTGTGAACTTCTTTAAATCTTTCTGACAGGTCAGCTAGCCTTAAAAACAAGGTATATGCTGCCGAAATTTTGACAGGACCTTTAAGCTAAATCTTCGATGCATTGTTCTTTAAAACTTTTGCAAGGCTTGTTTACTCATTTGGTCTAAAATGCACCCTTTTGTCGTGCCTTAAAAGGGTCAGACCATTGTATGCATGATTTTCACGAAGGCTCCCGTATGTCGTGAAGTTTTTTGAGCATTCCGATTGGGAGTCAATGGTTTCGTTATTCCAGCGCCTCAAAATACACTTTTACTGCTCGTTTCTTTGTAATAGCTTGACTTTGTATACCCCACATCGTTTTGCTTAGGCTTGATGCTTGTTTCAGTTTGGGATCCCATCTAAGTGGCTTTGCTTGGTATAGTTACTGCTGAGAGGCTTAGCTTTTTTAATGAAAAGTTTGTTTGTCTATTTTTTTTTTTTCAAATAACATGTTTTGGTAAAACAAAATAAGGTAAAAGCAAGGAAGAATTCTAGAGGCTTTTTCTTTTTCCATAATACTCCATTCTCATTGCAAGTATCATCTTACACCTTGGCATGCTATAATGGTGGTGCATTTTACAAAAGTTGTGAAAGCATAGGGTGAAAACACATAAAGAGTTCATTTTGAAATAAATTTGAAAAGGCCAAAAACAAAAGGATAGGTGCAAAAGCAACTCAACAGTAGTAAGGCTTCGAGCCACTTTGCATTGATTAATACTCCAATCAAATCAAGCCCCCAAGTATGAAAGGGCCAAGGAGTGTGCATGACTTGCAATAGCATGAAAGCTTGTGCCTTATGTTGGCATGTATTTGGCATGTGTTGTACTAGGATGCCATGCTCTGTAGAGATATTTAATAGAGCCACAACTGCTGCTTTACTTGCATGCGGCTCATAACCCAACTAATCAAAGAGTCATTTGCAGCTCATAACCCATTGTACTTTCTTCAGCTTCTGTGATGTTATAAGAGGTTACGGCAACTGTCTCTTGATAATCTTGCTGAGCAAATGAAGCCCCCGAGTGGCTTTTTTCCAGCATGTCTAATGTGAATACTTCGCTGCTGGAACCATTCTCCCATCCATTAGCAAGTGGCCATGGGGTGTTATAGCTCGAGGATTTTGAATATTTATGGTAGTAGGCTTTCTTTGTGTTTCCGCAAGGCTCCCAAATAGCCTTCGATGGCCTTGGGTCATTTTCCAACGGGTGGCACGATACGTCGTCGTCTAGCAAGTCATTAAAGCATGTAATGACAGCAGCCATCTCCTTGTCTTTTCTTTTGCGTGAATTGTAGTCACTAGAGGATTTTTCATCTTCATCTAATGTCTGGTGTGCTTCTTCCTCTTCACTCCTCCAAGCTTCCTGCCCAATTAGCTTGACTGACATGCTCGTTTTCCTTGCTGCTTCCAGCAGTCGAGAGAATTGACTGATGCCAAAATTCTCCAAATAAATTATATAATCTGCCACGATGTTGCTAATGCAAATTTCGACCAGCGCCTCCTCATCTTTCTCGTCATAGCAGTCCAAGGCTAGGTCCCGGAACCTGCGTACAAAGTCCACGGGGTCTTCTCCATGTTTTTGGCGAGTGTTGTTGAGTTGAGTGGTTGTAACTCTCTCCTCATGCTGGAAATACTTTTTGCAGAACTTACTCGCCAAATCTTCCCATGAACGAACAGAGCATAGTGCTAGTGTCGTATACCATGTATAAGCACGATCGGTAAGGCTCTTCGAGAACTCACGGAGCCGGAGATTATGGTTGCCAGCATGTGGTCCCAAAGCATCAAGAAAACGGTTGACATGCTCCTTCGGGCTTCCTTTTCTCCCATCGAAGAGGACAAAGCTTGGTGTTTCATAGCCCTTAGGATATGGCTGCTGGAGCAAGCTCGATGGATACGATGGTTGAGGAATATACTTCCAATCCTCTTTGCTTCTACTCAGCTCTTTTTCCAGCATAGCAATGACATCTTCTTAGGTGACAAAAGATGGTCCCTTTTGTTCCGACCCCTTTCTAGCAGCAGCAGACTCCTCCTATGGGTGTCTCTCATTTTCTTCGCTTGGCTTAGAGACCGAACTCTTCAGCTCATTGATCGTGTCTGCCATCTCCTTTTGAGTTTCTCACATGGCATGGATGGTAGCAATAAGGTCTGAGAGGGTGAAAGCTCCCTCACTTGCACGATCTTCTTCTCTAGAAGAGGCATTTTGCCTTGATTCCAAATCACCATGGTCTGGCCCATCTTGGGAGGTCATATTATTGCTTCTAGTCTTCTTCTTTGGAGGCATTGGTTCAGATATTGGCTTAATCCCCAGT
>NW_018923069.1:71611-88544 GCF_002207925.1 Prunus avium | reverse complement strand
AAGGACTATTAGTGTCACAAAAAAACCTCAAGGACCATTTGTGATAATTTCGTAAACGTTAAGGACCATTTGTGATAAAAAGCCTTAAATAAATCATATCTACCAACATATAATAAAGAAAAAAGAAAAAAGAAATCCAAAACATGAATGGTCTAGTTTACTTTTTTTAGACATGGATTAAGTAGTTACACCAGATTACAATATGAGTTTAAGATTTATTTACAACAGAAGACAAAGATACGTTACCAAATATGTTCAACACACTACAATTTGAAGAGGTAAAGAGGACACATAAGTACAAGTACCAGAAATTAGGCACATCCATAGATGAACCGCCCAGAATCCATAGAATGCATTTCATCATCTTCTTCATCTAGGGCAACATTGTCTGATATTCCTTGGTCAAAAGACACTGCATGGCTCAGCAAGTTGTTCCTATCATAAGCTGAAGCATCATCTCCTCTAGCCTCTGTTACAGAAACAGAATTTACATGAGTTGCTTGATTGGTTTGCTCTATAGCAAGCACAGAGCTATCTTTTCGGTCGAAAATGAAATGCTTTGTTATCGTTGACAAGACAGAGGCTTCTGGATGGAAGGAACTCAAAGCAGGCCAGTGGTTGTAGAGGAAATGAACCATATATATCAAGCATGAAAAAATTGAAATCACTCCAGTGATGATGAAGAGGCCTCCGAAGCTGTACACATTTAGACTGGGATTGTCTAAAGGGAATGGGGAGCTTGGGTCCTGACATTTGGTTTCATATGGAAAATACTGATGTTGCATTGCGTCCATTATCTTATAATTTTGAGTCACATTCAAGATTGCCCTTGAAATGTGAGCAACAAGAGGGGACCCTAGAGGGAAGGCCTGAAATAGAAAAAGAAACAAAATTAATTTCTTCATGTTTAAACAACACACACTCGCATGTGCACGACACACATGTATATATATGCATATGTGTCTAATTATTTGTCAGCCATATATATAAACATGTATGTATAGGTATTTTCTCAAAGATCCTCTCTACAAAAAAATCATTCAAATCTGAAACCATATAACCACTCAATATATTAGCTTCTATTCATTGTGGCCTACAAAAGTCATTCATGAGGAGAGACTCACAAAGCCAAATCCATCAATTCTGTAGGTTGGTCCAACCACAATGTATCTTGAGCAGTAATTGGCGAGGAAATTCTTTAAGTAGGGACTTTCATCAAAGATAGCATCAACCCCTCCATTTTTGCTTTCTTTGGACAGTGCTTGATGAAATTCCTCCGGGGAAGAATAAGGCTTCAGCTTTTTCTCCTCAAATTGTAACTGGCTTATTAAAAGTTCTTTTACGAAGGAATTCTTGTGGTATCCAACAAAAGCACCGGTTTGTCTGAGCGCATTCACATCAACAACTGCTGGCTGCAGCTTATCTACAGTCAACAATGAGGCTAAGCTAGCAGTGTAACTCTGTGTCAAGATGAGTACCACAAAAATCCATATGATCAGCACAAATCTGGTCCAGTTGCTCACCACCTTCTCCTCTAGATACACAAATATATCATGCAAGTTAATGCAAATTGTTAGAAATCAATAAAAGAAAAATCTAACTGAGGAAGAAACTGCAAAACCGTATTCTCATTTATTGAAAGAGAAAGGAGTATATTATAGAAGGATACATATAGCAGAGATTACATAATGTACAATGCTTTAAATTAGAGAAACTTTAAGCCCGAGTTAGCTCAAGTAGAGGGAGGGTGGGGTAATGGGTTAGGACTAGGATACGTGCTTGGTTGGATTCCCTACAATGTAACAAAAAAAGAAAAAAGAAAAAGAGAAAGAGAGAAATCATGAAACCCCCTAATGATAGTAAAATCCCTAAAAATATTAATAAAACTTAATCTCACTTTTCTCACAGAAGTATTACAATGTGAATCAAATTAAACAAAGATTCAATATAGTTAGCTTTACATAATGTGAGGTTTAGAGAACTCCAACATCTTGCTAATGGAAAATTACTGCAATAAGAAATGTGAACAGTAATATGATAAATGTTTGTGGTATATATATCTAACACTACTCTACCACATGCATGTATAATCCGCAGGTAATTAAGACTTACTATGTGCAAATACAAGAGTGGAAAACGAGAACCAAAGAGTTGTGGCAAGTTGTTGCTTTCGTGAACCATCTCCAAATTCTGTGTTTATGCGATGTTCAAGAATCCATACTACAACGCCTGTAAAGATGAAGGCGCCGGTAGATGTCAACCAAAGATCCCAACTCAGAGGCTTTAGGAAAATCCAAATATTCTTTCTTTCGTTATCTTTAACTTTCACCACCATCCAAACGCCCGATTCAGAATAAGGTAATGTAAAATCAACGTAGGACGTCCTATTTCCAATAATTGTTGTATCTCCCACTACAGCATCAAATTTCTGCACTTTCATCCAAAAACATGTGCGTAGAAAGTGAGATCATAAGTATCATCTAAAAGTTTATCTCTTTTTCAAAAAGCAAGTGTTGTATAAAAAGCTTTAAGAATAAACAAAACTTGAGGTAGGTACTGTGGCTTTCGCTTTGGTGTAATACAACCAAGTTTTGGTTTTTTTTTTTGTTGACCTGAGCCTTCCTAATTAATTAATTATTTTCTTGATTAATTAGGGGGTTTACTTTACTTTCTTATTTTAGCAGATACTCTCCTAATTGAGTACTGTATCTATTTCCTTATAAAGCACTCATGTAAACTCCTATATATACCTTCTTATGAAGAAGAATACAATTAACCTAAAGTATTTCAACCATTTTCATATTTTAGCATAATATCAGAGCAATCGATCCTAGGTTGTCTCTAAACCCTCAAATTCAAACCCAAACCCTAAATCAAATTCCTCAAATCCAAATCTTACCTCTCAAATCAAATTCCTACATCAAATTCCTCAAATTCTCAAATCAACTCTTTAATCACAAACACACACTCATATCAAATCTTACTTTTGCAGTGATGTCAGAACCCTCTACTATTCACTCCCTCCTTGCAGACTCACAGAAACATGTGCTCACTCTTGCTGAACTGGCTACCCGAGCTCATACTTCCATCGCCACCACCAAAGGTTATGCTTTTCATACGTCTTCTCCAAAGCCCACATGCATTATTGACTCAGGTGCTACGGATCATATGACATTTGATCATGGCCAACTTATTAGTCGCAAACTAACCACTCCGTCGGTGGTGTCTAATGCTAATGGTACCCTCTCCCCTATGGTTGGGGAGGACTCTCTATCTCTTTCTAACACCATACATCTGGATTCAGTATTGCTTGTTCCCTCCTTGGACCATAACTTGTTGTCTGTTGCACAACTTACTACTACTTTGGGGTGTACTGTAATATTTTGGCCAAATTAGTGTTTTTCAGGACATCCTCACAGGAAAGACGATTGTTTGTGGTACTAAGGCGGGACAAACTCTACTACTTGGACTGGGCACTGGATGGTGAGACCAAGGTTGGTCAAGCTTTCACAACAAGTGGAACTCGTTCTGAGGGGGTAGAGAGACAAAGTTTGGCTATGGCATAAACATTTTGGGCATGTCTCGTTCGGTTATCTGAATAAGTTGTTTCAATTTTGATATTTCCAGCTTCCAGTGTGATACGTGTGAATTGGCTAAGAGCCATCGTGTCCCGTTCCCATTAAGTTCAAATAAGAGTTTGGTTCCGTTTTCTCTTGTTCATTCTGATGTTTGGGGACTTGCTAAAATTGCCACTCCAGCAAGAGCTCGATGGTTTGTCACGTTTATAGATGATTGCACACGCATGACTTGGGTTTCCCTTTTCAAAACTAAAAAGGAAGTCAGTTTAAAGTTAAAACAGTTCCATAAAATGGTGGAAACACAGTTTCAGGCCCAAATCCAAGTTCTCCGTTTTGACAATGGCGGAGAATTTCTCAACCAAGATCTTAACAAGTTCTTACAGGATTATGACATCATATATCAACGCTCGTGTCCATATACTACCCAATAAAATGGGGTTGCTGAGCGAAAGAACTGATATTAATTGTAAATTGTTCGTGCATCTTTATTTGGTGCCAACATGCCTTGATCTTTTTAGGGCAAAGTCGTCCTCTTTGCAGCTTACCTTATAAATAGGATTCCCTCAAGTATTTGGAATTTCGAAACTCCTCTTCAAACACTTCACCACCATCTTCAAATATCTCCCACCCCAAACCTTGAACCACAGATTTTCAGCTATGTTGTATTCGTACACTTACATGATCACCAACGAAGCAAAAATTGGATCCTCGAGCAGAAAAGTGTGTTTTCATTGGCAAAGCTCCTCATCAGAAAGGCTACCTATGTTATCACCCTTCAAGTTAGAAGGTATACACCTCCATGGATGTCGTTTTCCGGGAACAAGACATATATTTTTCAGTAGCATAGGAGGAGAATTGCGAGTCAACCAATCCACAAATTCTTGAATTTTTTCCTCAAGACACATCTCTGCTTCAAAGCGACCGGTTGCATAGCTCACTTGACCGGTCGCTCCCCTTAAGTCCTTTATAGACAGAGAATCTGCTTCAAAGCGACTGGTCGTCTCCATGCTGCCAAAATCAGGAAGAGAAAATTGAACTGTTTTATGAGATTTTGACCGCTTCAGAGATGCCTTTAGCTCCAGTACCACACTAATCACCTGCTAAGGAAGTCATTCAGGTAACATCTTCCCTTGAAATTGATAACACTAATGAACTATACCATGATGATTTGATTTTAGAAGGCACAAAGCCTACATATCAGCTTCCAAAAAGGAAGAATCATGGCAAACCTCAAGTACAGTACAAAGCATATCTTAAAGTCAAAGGGAAATATCCCATCCATAACTATATATCTCTCAGCAGATTATCCGAGTCACGTGTGCACTTTGTGAAGCAGTTTGCTGACATATCTGTCCCCAATAGTGTGACTAAAGCACTAGAAGACCCAAAATAGAAAGAAGCCATGAATGAAGAAATGTGAGCTATCCAAAAGATTGTCACATGGGAGCTCGTGCCCTTACCTCACGGAAAGAAGACAGTAGGATGCATGGGGATTTATACTGTGAAACTCAAAACAGATGGATCCATTGAAAGATATAAAGCTATATTGGTGGCAAAGGGGTACACACAGAGATATGAGGTGGACTACCAGGAGACCTTTGCCCATAGTAGACAAGATTAACACTATCAGAATCCTACTGTCTCTAGCAGCAAATCTCGATTGGCCATTACATCAGTTCGATGTTAAAAATGCATTCTTGCATGAAGACTTTTAAGAAGAAATATATATAGACTTACCACCAGGATGTAATTTAGCTCGTGACAAGAAAAATCAGGTTCGCAAGCTCAGAAAGTCATTATATGGATTAAAGCAATCTCCGAGGGCATGATTTGGCAAATAACTAAATCTATGAAGGATTTTGGATATACACAAATTAATTTAGATCACACCTTATTCTTGAAGCGTGATGGAGGAAAAATGACTGCATTGCTTGTTTATGTGAATGACTGTAACACCCCCTCCCGACGAATTATTTTATTTTGTGAAGTTACATTTTTGCCCATAGGGATAGGGGCTACTTTAGTCACTTTTTGTTAGGAATTATTTTTGGGAGATAGAGTTACTCCATTGCGTAGAGCTCGCTCTCACGAATTCGTAGACACATAGTGGGCTCAAATCAGAGTTTTAACGAGGAAGTTGTGATCTACGAAAGTGCAGTGGCACAATCGTAATAATTTTGGAGAAGTCAAAATTTAAAATACCCCAAGTCAGACCTTCTCACTCCTGTACTTGATGAGTCCCAAGTCTGCTCAGTTCAAGTCCCACAAATATTCTCTTCATTCCCCCACATAAAGTCCCACAAACTCATCATGATTCCCAAACCCGTCAGAACCTCATCAAAACCGTACAGACCTGTTCACAGGTCCAAAGCATCAACTTCCTGAGCTCCAAACAAAGTAGTTAATTCTTCAGACTTGTTCATCTGCCTCTAGTAGAACATAGCCGAATATTAGCCCAATCGGAGAAATATAGGCACCTCAAACCCCAGCTGGAGGATGAACAACTCATCTCTATCTGGTACTCTGTGTTATGCACGGATTTGTCTTTGCATGCGAGTTTCTATTGCGATTTTCACCTCTATTCCTTGACAAAAGTTGTTGCTGAGGTTGAGTACTACAACATATCCAAAAGGCAAGGCAATCGGATATTTCTATCTACCTTAAATCATGTTCAGGGTGAGACTAGTTTTCTCTTACTTCCTGTTTGCTGGTTCCACACTAGTGTGAACGTATTCACTCTTGCATATAGCCTTCCTATGCTCTAATGGCATATTACCCTTCATCAACATTGTTCATCTGTGTCTTTGTTATAATCTGTCAAAATTGGAGCTTCATCCAAGAAGTATAGCCATCTCAAGACGTGTCTAAGTGTAACATATTCATCCTTGTCTGATCTGTTAATGTAGGCTCGGATTCTGTCTTGCATGTCGATTTCCCTTACTTAGATGAGAAAGGTTCCTTAACGAAAGTTGTTACGAATTCTGTAATCTACAACATATCCAAAATTTCTAGTCATCCAGCAAGTTTATACCGGTCGGAAGTGGTACAAACTGAAACAAGCTTTTTTGTTTTCAAGTGCTGTTTTGGCGGTTGTTCTCCTTGGGAGGTGAATTGAGGATTTCAGACCAATTCAAAGGAGTGAGGTAAATATTTAAGATACTTGATTTCTGGAAATCTACTTTAGAGGTTAAATTCTTGAGGTTTTGTGGATTGTTGAATTGTTCCAAAGTTAAGTAGAATTGTGAACCTATAGGAATGTCCGGGTTAAACCCGTGGGCCACTTTGTGGCGGCTTGTTGAGATCTAAGATACTCCCCATGCCATCTTGACCACGACGATATGCTCAGATTAGCGTTTGGCTATCGTTTGACTATCGAACGGATATTGCGCCTATTAAGCGATATCCGGGTTTGATAGGTTCGAACCGTTTGGTCGGTTACTTTTTCAATTATGTTATTCCCTGTACCTCTAGGATCCTGTAGGAACTCGTTGATCGAGAATCGGAATCCCGGATACTCCGAGTCAATTATTTAGGGTTAGGCAGACCGATCGCCGTCCGATCGTCATATTGGCTTAGATCTGACCGCTCGATCGAGACCAAACATTCGGGACTTGTTTGGTAGACATTGTTGGACCTATAGGAACTTTCAAGTAGGAAATTGGAGGTCGTGGGCCCCGCGGGCCCTGTTGACCAATATAGAGAGTTTGACCACTCGGTTGATCGCAAGTATTCCGAGGTCGTCTCATCCTTCAAAAGGTACTAGATTGGCCCTAGGAACTCCCTGAAAGTCATGCACACACTTTGAGTTCCGTGAATTAGGATTTTGGGTTAAAGCTCTTGGTTGGATACTTTACTAATGAAGTCCTCATGTACCCAGGCTCCACGTACTCAACAGGTAGGACCCTCGCATGGTCAAGCAGCTTTGGATTATTTGTGAGTGGACTTTGTTTTAAATTATCATTATTTTCAAAGAGTGGGTTGTCATCAATGAATATAAATTTGATTATTTTGACTATTGAGATTATGAAGTTATATTGTTGTTTTAATTATGGGTTATAATATCTTATGGTTATTGGATGTTATATTGATATTTGAAGTTTATGAATATTTTGGGTTATCGAATATATACTTTTGAGAGTTTGATATCTATACGACGAATAAATATTTGGGTATTGAGTTATGAATGCTATTATTGTCCGGATGTCTATGTATATGGGTTTTGGTGCATTTGAATATTTGGAATTCGGATATGTTTAGTAATGGAGTTGAGAAATCGAATATGTTATATTGGAGTTTGGATTGCACCATGATATGTACCTCCCCTTGGATACTGATACTTGGATACGGTGGATGTTTTGATATATTGGAACTCGGGCACCCTTGGCGGGGTGTGCTGTAGGCCCTTGACGGGCAGTCTGAGCTCGTAGGACTTGTTTCAGCCGCACGTGTGATGTGTTGCTGGCGTGTGTGCTGCAGAGCAATAGTCCCCCGGTTGTACGGCTCAACCCTAGTCATAGGGTAATGTGATGCTGCCCCATGGTCTAGTCAAACAATCCCCCAATTGGATTGTTTCCCCGGTACTTAATAATGGTGTAGTGACTATGTATGCGTGTATATATATAGGCTTAATTATGGATATGTCCCTTGTGCTTTCAAAGTAGTCTTAGATTACTGCATGTTATTTGAAATGTCTCAATATACCATCTACACTTTTATTAAGTGTCTCACATATATATTTTTACACATATATTTATAAGGATCTTTCCTTGCATATTGTGTTTTTCCAAGCATATGTCTCAGAAATGGGTTGGTTAAAGGGAAAAAGGTCTAGTTTGATTATTGTATTATATGCTATATCTGGTTTATGGGATTACAGTGATTTCAAATTCAAGTATACTATAATAATGGATTTCATTGCATGGTTTTACATCATTTTCATAAAATGGTGGCGTTAGTATGTTCGATTATAATTATGTTCAAACTTTCTTTTTATCCACTCACAATTTCTGTTTTGCGCCCCCCAGGTCGTAGCTTGACGCGACTCGTGCAACCAAGCCAAGTCTCTCTCTTCCTGCGCATCGACTTCCTTGTAGGATATCTTGTTGTCAATTTCTTTTCGAAAGCTACTTGGGTTGTGTAAACTAAAGAATATTTTAGATTGCTATGATATTGCCCATGTAGGGTTGAATTTGAGGCTGAAGGCTATGTTGTAAATCATGTGCTTAGAATTGTGCGTGCTGCCGTTTGAGATTTTTTTATTTGCTTTGTTTGTAGCTGTTTGTAGTTTGGGGAAAAGTCCATTTTTCAGGGGAGACTTTGCCGAAATTTCGGTAAAAGTCTTGACTAATCTTCTTTGTTTTAGGGAAAAGAGTTCTTTTAGTAAGTGGGCCTGACATTGGTTAGATGTCAGACGGGAAGCAGGGTCCGTCACGGATTCCGAGGGGAAAATCCAGGGCGGATCCTATCAATGACATAGTCGTAACTGGAAACGACACAGGAGAGCAACTGAACCTGCAAAAGTATTTGTCTCAGGAATTTGAGATGAAGGATTTAGGTGATCTGAAATACTTTCTCGAAATCGAAGTAGCGAGGTCAAAAACTGGTATATTTTTGTCTCAAAGGAAGTATGTAATAGATCTACTCACTGAAACATAAATGCTTGGATGTAAGCCGGCTGACACACCCATTGAAATGAATCACAAGTTGTGTGAAGATATGGACCAAGTACCAACCAATAAGGAACAATATTAGCGCCTTATTGAGGTTGATATATTTGGCACACACAAGATCATGTATTGTATATGCTGTGAGTGTGGTTAGTCAATTTATGCATTCACCCAGTATTTCTCATAGAAATGTAGTTGATCAGATCTTAAGATACTTAAAGTCAACCCCTGGAAATGGATTAATGTTCTAAAAAAAATGGAGATATTTAAGTTGTTGGATATACAGATGCTGATTGGGCTGGTTCCATTATAGATAGATGCTCTACTTCGGGTTACTTTACATTTGTGGGAGGTAACCTAGTCACTTGGCAGAGTAAAAAATAAAATGTGGTTTCTCGGTCTAGTGCAAAAGCAGAGTATCGAGGAATGACTCAAGGAGTTTGTGAATTATTGTGGATCAGAAGACTCTTGACATAATTGGGTTTAAAACTAGAAAAGTTAATCGAGTTACATTGTGACAACAAGTCAGCTATCGATATTGCTCATAATCCAGTTCAACATGATCGAACCAAACATGTTGAGGTGGACAGACATTTCATCAAAGAAAAAATTGAGAATAAGATCATCTGCTTACCATTCGTAAAATCAGAAGATCAACTTGCGGATGTCTTAATAAAAGCTATCTGTGGAAGAATGATTTATGACTTACTTACCAAGTTGGGCATTGATGACGTATATGCACTAACTTGAGGAGGAGTGTTGACGTGAGACTTCCTAATTAATCAAGGAGATTTATTTCCTTGATTAATTAGGGGATTTACTTTACTTTCTTATTTTCTATAGTTGACATATCCTTGTATAAGATATTCTCTTAATTGATTATTGTATCTATTTCCTTGTAAAACACTCATGTAAACTCCTATATATACCTCCTTATGGAGAAGAATACAATTAACTTAAAGTATTCAAACCATATTCATATTTTAGCATTTTTGTGTTTAAAAAGATTTGTATATTGAAAACTAAAAAATAAAAGAGAGTTAAAAGATAAGACAACAACGTACCTTCAGCTTAATCTGGTAAAGAAGGTCATCATAAGTCCCAGCAGCTTCTTTTGTTGAACTATTCATGTACGGAATAAATTCATATAAAACTGCAAATGGCATCCGTTTTAAGACCTCCAGAAAGATATCGATTGAGAACCCTGAGATCATAGGCTCATTGGTATGACGAGACCAGTCTACGTTCACAAAATCTTCGAAAGAGGTGACAGGTACCCCAATCCTCAACGTTTTGCCAGTAACAGGTATAACCCAACCCTTTGGTGGAGTACTTGTGTTTCCAGGCCAGATAGGCTCAGATGCATTAGAAATTTGAACTAAATCATGAAATGCTTCTTTGTTCGGAGGACAACAAAATCGAATAACTGTCTCGTTTTTACGAACCACATTGATTATTTCATAGGCTGCAGGTTGCAAGTGTCCATTAATCAATTGGAATTTCCCACTTAGGCCTTGAAAACTGGTACGCAGCAAAGCTTGGAGAAGCCTTGGACCTGCTTTAGAGACAGTTATGCCAAACATTTCATCCGTGTTTTTGCTATTAGTCTTGTGCTTTAAAACATCACTAGAATAATTCACCTCCAGTCCAACCAATTCTACAGCCTTAGCTAAAGCCCAGATTGTATCATAAGCCCATAAACCAAACAGGTTAATCTCAGAAGTGCTTTGCATTGTCTTGCCAATATTGGGCAATTTCCTCTCTTTCCACCTCAGTTTGAAATCTTCAAGATCTTTTGAGGTTGGTAGATAGGGCCTCACACCCAGAACACCTTCCATTGAACCAGTGACCTTTGCCTCCTCGATCTTTGGATGCAATAATGTCGATAACCCAGCAGTTGTGATCCATGCATACCCTTTACTCATCATGCCAGCTTCTTTTGCATGAACAAAGACTTTTGATCCAAGATAAGCAGCCATGTGGACCAAGAATACCCTTGTCTCCATTCCCATTAACTTGGTAAGCTCTTTCAAAATTTGATAGGGACTCGATGATGGAGACATGACACTTCTGTAAGGGACCCTTGTATCGATCTGTTCAAAAGCATCTGTTATGTAGGGAATCAAACCATTGCCGTATTCGGTGTCTTCGTAGATTAGGACAACTTCGCGCCACCCGTATGCCTTAACAATGGATGTGATGGCTTTTACCTGAGAACTGTCATCTAGGCCTGTCCTAATGAAGAAACGACTTTGGGTTTGAGATAGAGAAGGACTTGTAGCTGAAAATGAAATAATGGGAATTTGAGCTTTCTCCCCAAGATTTATCACAAACTTGGCTTGGTTTGAGTTTTGGGGCCCTATAATAGCTTGCACTTCTTCGTTGTTCATCAATTCTAAAGCTGCAAAAATCATATATACAAAAAATTAATAGCAATTTAATTGTGAACTGCCCTTTGGTCGTGGAGAAGATCTAGAGTTCAAATCTCATGGTAAAAAGTTGTTGAATAGATAAATAAAAATTTCATTGCGAATTATAAAAATATGATACATAATTGTTTCAAGGAATTGTAAAGTTATTTTAGAGAGTGATCCTCTCCATATCGTTCAGTTTTTTAGCTGGCCCAGGTCACTGGGAAGTTGTACCCATGTCTGCCATATTGTTATTGGGATGACTTCCTTTACAATCTGTGTCCCTTGTACTCCTTATTCATATTGATCTAATAAAATTCTATCGCCTTTTGTCTGAAGAAAAAAAAAAGTTAATTAAGAACAATATTCAATCAATCTAGGAGATGATATGATGCGAAAAAAAGGAATTGTTAAGATTGTCAATCAATCAAGAGATGAGTTTCTTTCTTTCTTTTGTTTTTTTGTTTTAGAAGAAATGACATCAATCAAGCGATGATGGATATTAAGGGCCCCTTCGTTTAAGAGGATGGGCCGTAGACATCATCGGCAAAATCTATCCGACTGCGTCCAACCAGTACGCATGGATTCTGGTGGCAACTGAGTATTTTACTAAATGGGTCGAGGCCGAGTCCTATCGGTCAATTTCTAGCGCACAGGTAGTTAAGTTCTTTGAAAACCACATCGTCCATATGTTCGGTATACCTGAAACCATCACGGCCGATAATGGCCCGGTTTTCGCCTCCGCCGAAACTCAGGAGTACGCCGAAAGAATGGGGATCAAATTGGTTCATTCAACGCCCTACTACCCCCAGTCCAACGGACAGGCTGAAGCAAGCAATAAGGTAATCAAAGGTATCCTTGAGAAGATGATTGAAGAAAAGCCTAGGGCTTGGCACGACTTGCTCCCTGAAGCCCTTTGGGCTTACCGAGTCTCAAAACGCTCGGCTACTGGTGTTGTGAATTAATGACTAACTCACTGCCCTTTTAAGATCTTGTTGTTGATGGACTTTAGACAAAGAACTTAATGATGGATGAGTCTTACACACACACACACAGAAATTAACCAAGCACAAATGACACAAGTGTTTATAGAGGTTCAGCAAATTGCCTACATCCTCTTTGGTGATCACCTTGAGAAATTTCACTAATGAAGATAGGTTACAACTTTGGTTTACAAAGGAAACCCCCTTAGAACACTACCCTCACAATTTGTTTCTCTCACACCCTTGCTCAACACCTTGATACACTTAGAGAACTCTCTTGCTCTCCCCTTGGTTTTTTCTGAAACTCTCTCTAGAAAACTCTAAACTAGTTTCCAGCTTTTGCCACTACATATGTTCAACATGCTTTCACCCTTGTGTTATCTTACTTCACCCCATTACCTACACATTAAACCAGAAAATGGAGAGGAGATTAATCAAAATAGGATAACCAATTAGCCATGAGTGCTCTCCCAACTATCCAGCAGGTAGTCAACCCTCTTTTACCTCAGAAGTAATCCATTAAGCACCTGCAAACTTGTGGAAAGCGATAGCCATTGAAAAGACAGTTGAAAATACGTAAGCAAAACATCACAGCACGACCGGAGCGACCGGTCGTCAGGAATGGGCGACCGGTCGCCAGAAGTTTTCCCTCCAGACTTTGAATCTGCTTCTAAGCGACCGGTCGCAAATGTCAGGCGACCGGTCACTCGTGCTTCATGCGACCGGTCGCAAAGAATTGGCGACCGGTCGCTCCTTTGTTTAGCTCCAGACCTCGAATCTGCCAGAAACGACCGGTCGCAACTTCCCAGCGACCGGTCGCAACTTCCCAGCGACCGATCGCTTTTAGGCAGAAGAAAAGATAGTGAAAAAGAGGGAAGGGAGAAGAAAAGAGAAAGTAGAGGAAGAAAGAAAGAAAGAAACGGCTTGGGAAGGGAGAGGAGAAGAGAAAGGAGAGAAGAGGAAGAAAGAAAAGGAAAAAAGAAGAAAAGAGGAAGAAAGAAAAAATAGAAAAAATGAAAAATAAAAGAGATAAAAATAATTTTAATTTTAAAAAAAATATAATTTTTTATTTGTCAAATTATACATTTTAAAAAAATATTTTTTTAGAACATAAATTAACAAAAATACAATGGAAAAATAGGTCACATATTACTATTCTCAAATTGTATTACCAGACACATTTTCATTATTTTTATTTTCTTAATCCGTTTTCTAATTAATCTACTAGACGCATTTTCAAATCCTGAAAATGTAAATTTGTTTTCTTATTCTCATTCTTTGAAAATATTCTCAAAAAACATTCTCTGAAAAGAACCGGCCCTAGCTAGTTTCATCTAAGAAAAGCCGGCATGGAGGAAGAAGTACAGTAATTAGCTGAAAATTTATCAAAATAAGATTAATTAATGTACCTGCTGATGCTGCAGCAACAACATCCTCGCTAGAGTTCTTCACAGAAAGAGTCAACTTTGTTCGATAATTGGCGTTTCTAGCATAGAATTCGGAGAGTGCCATGGACATGTAGCTTCGAGCCATCTTCCCAATCGGAGAATCCAAGTCAAGAATTACACCGATACGTACCATTTGCTTTGATGCTATTGTTGTTCGCTTTTCCCCAATAGTTAAGGATTTTCCATAGAGGCTGATCAGATCTAAGAAAATGATGATGAAGAAAATGAGGTGGTACCTCATATTCTTGTTCGCCATAGAATGCTAGATGCTATTCGTAGTTCGTTTATTACTGTTTGTATGGCTTCTTTGTGTTGTTTATATGTGTATAATTTCAACAATATTAAGAAGGGAACATTCCAAGAAGCAACAGAAGTTGCAGAGCTTCTTCCAACTAGATGTGTGGCATAGAAAATGTTTGAAAAGTCTTTACTTAATCCATGCTACGCCCTTCTAACAAAAATCTGCCACCAGAGTACAAACCCAATAAATGCTTCTTCGTGTAGATGTACATGTGGATTTTGAAATTGTGAAATTCTGAAATCGTCATCAACTAATTTGAACGGAAGGTCTCTCAGAGTTAATTTACAAGCGTCCTTGTTTATTTAGTTTGATGTAGACTCTTCTAATCTTGATTTAAAACTTCATACGGTTGCTTTAATCAATTGCAACTTTCATTAGAGACTTTATCAGTACATTATTGGAGTATAATTTTCTGGTTTGGCATTCTCAAAGTTGTATGTAATTTTTTTTTTGCAAATATGTATATGCCTCGGTTTAATATTTCTCACGTTTCGTTGTGTGTGAATTTTCAACATCTTGCGTATGTACATTCCACACGGCACACAAGATGACTAAATATGCAAAGATACATGCCTTCGACGGCGACAAGATATACGTGTTTGCTTGGAGGACGACAAAGTGGAGATATCTTCTTCATTAAGAAATTCTGATCTTGCCTAGGAATTTGGAGGTTCTGTTTTTTAGACTCATTCAGGAAAATGGTTACCAGGTCTAATCACCAGTACTGTAGTGGGGCCCGGTTAATAATTTTATGAATGAAGCTTTAAATTCCAAACTAATGCTGCTAGACTAAATAAGTATTTGTATAATTAATAGGAATGACTGAGTGTCAACATCAGATTTACTTTCTAATTAGTGTTGTTGACTAATTCTTAAAAACATATTTTAACATGTTAGAGTGGACGATCCTAAGTTATCTCTAAAACCAACATCAAATTCTTAAATCAAATCATCAAATACAAACTAGAAATCAAATTACCAAAAAATATATCTCATAAACAAATCTCTCTGCGATGCCCAATAACAACGAAACTTTTGCCTTTGCTGACTTCCTTAGAAAACAAAATGAAGATATATAAATATATATGTATTATGAATTGAATTAAGAAGCTTCTAGGCTATTAACTGACAACCACCTAGAAACCTTCAGGAGGGACGAACAATGGAGGCTCAACTGATTGTGGATATTTCAGCATTTCATTTGGAGATAATTCCAATTATTTTAGTAAAAATTTCATTAGAAGCCAAAAATTGCATTCTTGTGGGTATTTATTAGATTTCCGTACATAAATAATAAAATAATATGTGATCTGGTCAACACTCATAAATGTTGATTCAATTTGCATCGCATGATAACTCGAGACAAATCAATTTGCATCCTTCTGAGTACTTTTCATGGATGACAAAACACCCTTTTCCTAGTTTCAAAACACACACAAGATCCCGATCTGTTTCATATATCAAAAAGTCAGAAACATCACGATCCACATTAAAACCATCATCATCAAGTTTAATTTGATCGCATTAATGAGATCGGAATTCATTCATCTAAAATAAAACAAGAAACCAACTTCCCAAGAAAGAAAAAATCAACGAAAGAAATGAATTTCGGAATTTAAAAAAATAGACAGTTTGGATAATTACAATGTGGGGTGAGGTCTTCAAGATTGTTCCTCAAATGAATTTGCTCTTCAAGATTGTACATTCCACACGGCACATGGCTTAGTGGTTATTTGGATGCACTTACACGGCTTAATGGTTATAGGAAAAAACAAAGGATCAATTCTACTTTAAAGAGACACCTTATAAAAATAGGCCCGTTTATGAAACTTATTATCTGGATGGGAATCAAGAACAAGAAAATTCAAAGTTCGAAATATATATATTTTTTAAAAAGGGATCTCTTCTGGTTTGAAAAACCTATTGTGACTATTCTTTTCGACTATAAACGGTGGAATTGTCTGTTGAGGTATATAAAAACTCTGTGACTTGTGCATCCTGGACGCCCAGTTTGCGCGCGCGGGGAGGGGGGTGTTAATTCAGCTTTCCTTTCCTAGCACACACGGAAGTCAAATCAGATTTCCTGCTATAAATCAGATTGTATTCATGTCTATATTATTTCCTACCTTAAGTAGATATCTTGTATCAGTATAAATAGGGACTTTGTGTAATCTGTTTAATACAAGGAAATATATTTTCTACAATTATGTTTCCATTCCACTGCCATGCCTCACACCCTTGAGAATTGGCGGTGAAATGTGCTACCTTGCAGGACCTCTTTTATTTTAAAAATTTTAAAATATCATAAGTTCATAACATGGTAAGAAAGAACCATTTCAGATGAGTATAATAATCAGCTAAAATTATGAAAATGATACAACTTCATAACATGGTATGTATACCTGCTGATGCTGCAGCAACAATATCGTCGCTAGAGTTCTTCACAGAAGAGTCAACTTTGTTCTGTAGTTGGCATTTCTAGCATAGAAGTCAGAAAGTGCGATGGAAATGTAGCTTTGAGCCATCTTCCCAACTGGAGAACGCAA
>NW_018923069.1:19805-38507 GCF_002207925.1 Prunus avium | reverse complement strand
AAATACACCAAGCTCACAATCTTCTCTTGAGCTCTCTCTCCTTCCTCCAATTCTTCTAGTTCTAAATTTCTGTTTTAGTTTTATTTTATGGGGAACTAACTCCCTAGCTAAGGCTAGGGGGAAAGCTTTTAATATGAGTGTGTAATTGTTATTAGTTTGATCCAAACTTAAGCTTTAATGTGAATTTGTAGTTTTTGTTCAAATGGAATTTGTAGTTTTCTTTTTAATTAATTGATGAATGTTTGATAATCTATTTCATGGGTTCAATCATGTTTTTCCCATTGTGTAGTAAAAACTTTCATGCTTTTAAAAGAGAAGAGAATTACTAAAGATTAATAGAATTTTGATGAAGATTATTTTTTGATAGTTTGTTGCCAATGGTACAAGTTATGCTTAGAATACTTCTAAAGGAAATTAAAAAGAGCTTTAATTATTTTGAACAACTACAAATGGAAAATATTTTGTGGATCAAATTATTAAGAGTTGCATGCTTATGTTAAAAGTGGAACCCCAATGCCTTAGTGTTTTAATCAATTAAATTTTCTCTAAATCAAATCTTGCATAAATCTACTTTTCAATCATAATTGTTCTTTTTCAGCTCTGTTATCTTTACACCGCTCTCTGTGGATACGACACTCGGACTTCCGAGCTACACTACTATACGATACCTTCCCTTGGGTTTTGCAAAGTGGTGCGAACACGGGTCGAACCCGATCTTTCAGAAAATTCGGAATGAAATTTTTTCCACATTTGAAAGAATTTTATCTCATTGCCCGTGACGGGACAATGAGAAATTTGGACCCAACACTCACACAACAAAACATCTTCTATGGTGCTCCATGCCCCAACACCGTCGATAGAAGAAGCCATAAAGATGATAAAGAAAAAAAAAACTTGAAAGTGAATAAAATGTTGAGTAAAAAGTGAATAATAGTAGAAGAAAATGTATGAGGATTTGGTGTTGAAAGTGAAGAGTAGTGGTAGGTATTTATGGAAAAGAATTATAGAATTTTTTGGTATTTTTTAAAAAAAAATTTCGGATTTTTTATCATATTTTTATAGCAAAAAAATTGGCTGCCGTTGGATTGGAGAGAGAATCACGATCGGAGCACCCAGACGACGCCACGTGTCCTAGAGCCGTTGGGCGTGCATAGGGCAGACGTCATCCATGACGTCAGCAGGCGGAGTTCAAAATTTTTTACCGTTGGCGCGTGCAACCCCCTCGAGTTTTGGATCTGGGGACCTCCCCTCGGGCCAGCCAGTCTTCGTGGCCCCCACAAACAACTCGAGCCAGCCCTTACTGCTGCAGCCCGATTTTCGCCCAAAACCCCACCAGCCCGAGTCCAGCCTTAGCTGCTGGACTTGCTCTTAGAGAAATATAATATCAATCACAATTATTCAATCCTATGTTTTGTTTGAGGTATAGCTATTTTTCCTTGGTTTTACTTTGCAATCATCTGGTTAATTACACCATAAGAACCCTTATGCTCTGTTTGGATGAAGGAATTGCAAATTACATAGAATTCTAAAATGACAGAATTTAGATTTACCGCCATAATGTGTACGACTTCACCAAAATCAGTGTAAATGCGGTTGCTTTAATGAATTGCAACTTTCATTAGAGACTTTATCAGTACATTATTGGAGTATAATTTTTTGGTTTAGCATTTTCAAAGTTGTATGTATTTAATTGCACATAAGTAAATTAGTTTATATGAATCATGGCTATGTTGGTATAGCATGTATAGTGTATTTTATTCACCAAATTATGTCCCATTTATTTAAAAGGCCTCACTTGGAACCTAATTTATTTGTAACAGATAGTTAATCATCCTTAAATTACTACGCTAATATGTTTTTTTTTTCCAGCAAATATGCAAATATGCATATGCCTTGGTGTAATATTTCTATGTTTTGTTGTGTGTGTGAATTTTCAACATCTTTAGTACGTACATCCCACACGGCACACAAGATGACTAAATATGCAAAGATACATGTCGACGGCGACCAAAGATATTTCTTTTTCATTAAGAAATTCAGGCCCTGCCTAGGAATTTGGAGATTCTTTTTTGGACTCATCCAGGAAAATGGAAACCAGGTCTAATCAGCACTACTGTAGTGGTGCCCAGTTCATAAATTTCCAAACTAATGTTGCTAGACTAAATAAGTAGAGGACAAGTATTTGTAATTAATAGGAATAACCCTATAATCGAAACATTCATATTTTAACATGGTAGAGTGGACGATCCTAAGTCGTCTCTAAACCAACATCAAATTCTTAAATCAAATCATCAAACACAAACCTGAAATCAAATTACCAAAACATATACCACATAAACAAATCGCGCTGCAATGCCAAATAACAACGAAACTTTTGCCTCTGCTGACTTCCTTAGAAACAAAATGAAGATATATAAATATATATGTAATATGAATTGAATTAAGAAGCTTCTAGGCTATTAACTCACAACCAAGTGGGCTCTAGCTAGGCTATTAACTCACAACCAAGTCGTTGCAAGTTTTCAGTTGATTTGACTTCGGATTGATAAGAAAATTACAAATGAAGCTCTATACATATTCCAAATATATACAAAATTCCATCCATGAATTTAGATTCGAAACCTTATCTAGTGCTGCTAGACTAAATAGTTGTACTGATTGAGAAGGGTATTTTTTTTTCTTTTTTCGACATTACCTAGAAACCTTCAGGAGGGACGAATAATGGAGGCTCAGCTGATTGTGGATCTTTCAGCATTTCATTTGGAGATAATTCTAATTATTTTGGGAAAAAATTATTAGAAGCCAAAAATTACATTCTTGTGGGTATTTATTAGATTTTTGTACATAAATAATAAAGTAATGATGTGAGATATATGAATGAACAACAATATATCATGACGTTTACACATAGTTTTACTATAACTTATAGGTTTAAAATGGAAATATAGGAAGCCGATGATGACAAGTTAGGTACATGGATAGACGAATCAGTATGCCTTGATAAGAGATTTCCATCGTTTGATTCATTTTCATTCACATCAATATTGTTCTCCACTGCTGAGTTGTTCTGCATATCATTTGCATCATGTAAACCTCCTATAGCTGTCTCATCAGGAATATCCATAGCATGTACTCTGGATGTTCTTCGCGTAAAAGGATGCGAAGTGAGATCTTTCTTGTCAAAATGCTTGAGTAATCGGCTAGTATCATGGCTGTACTTTTCCCTTAGGATATTGACAAAAGTCAGGGTTCCCTTTGAGGGACTCCAGGCGTATTCTGCATCTCTCGGAGGATGCTTTGGTCGTCCCCCTGCGTCTCCCTTAGGACGCTCCTTATGGGAAACTATATGACTATCATGTCGCCCTTAGGAAACGGATAGGAACCTGGACACCTCCCTCAAGAAGTATGGAGACCTCCTTTTAAGAAATTTTTGGCGCACCTTACGTCTCCTTTAGGACGCTTCTCTGCGGGCTGCGTCTCCCTCTAGGACGCTTCTAATCGTCGCCCTATGTCTCCCTTGGGACGCTCCTTATGGACAACTATATGACTATCATGCCCCCCTTAGGAAATAGATAGGAACTTAGATATCTCCCGCAGGAAGCATAGAGACCTCATTTTAGGAAATTCCTAACGTACCCTGCGTCTCCCTTAGGATGTTTTTTTGCAGGCTGTCTCCCAAAAGACGCTTCTGGTCGTCGCCCTGCATCTTCCTTAGGACGCACCTTATGGGCAACTGCATGACTATCCTGTCCACCATAGGAAACGAATAGGAACCTAGATACCTCCTTCAGGAAGCATGGAGATCTCCTTTTAGGAAATTCCTGGCGCACCCTGCATCTCCCTTAGGACACTTCTTTGTGGGTTGCGTTTTCCGAAGGATGCTTCTAGTCGTCGCCCTGCATCTCCCTTAGGACGCTCCTTATGGGCAACTGTATGACTATCATGCCCCCTTTAGGAAACGAATAGGAACCTAGATACCTCCCTCATGAAGTATGGTGACCTCATTTTAGGAAATCCTAGCACACCATGCGTCTCCCTGATGACGCTTCTTTACGGACTGTGTCTCCCGAAGGACTCTTTTAGTTGTCGCTCTGCGTCTCCCGAAGGATGCTTCTTATGGGCAATCATTTTTTGTTGTGGCACATTCTGGAATTTGCAGTAGTTGCTTCTCTTCTTCAGAAATGTGCAGAGCTTAGTCATTTACTTGGAGCTAATGCGGTAGGAGGAAGAGTCATGGATAATATCTTTGAAGGTGGTAGGCATTCCATTGTCGTGGAATTCCCTTTCCATCCATAGTGTCAAGCGTGTAGCTCCTTTTGCCAACGAACCTGCTGATAACGTAAAGGCCTTTCCAATTAGGTTTCATCTTTTTGGACCCTTGTCTTTGTGCAGTGATGAAGACCTTTCTTAGCAGAAGGCTGCCTGGTTGAAACTGTCTGATTTTGGCTCTTTTGTCGTAGTAAGACTTCAACTGCTGTTGATAGGCAGCGACTCGGACAATGGCCTTCTCGCGCTCGCCTTCAAGTAAGTCAAGGTTGAGCCTCATCTGCTAGGAGTTCTGCTGTAAGATCCCACATCGACCAACAGAGAAGGGGTGATGTGCCATATATATACATGCCCGCCTCCATCTAAAACGAGGCCTTTTGGGAGCTCATTGACTTTGGAGTCATGGGAACTTTGAAGTTAAGCGAGTTGGGGCTGGAGCAATCCCAGGATGGGTGATCCATTGGGAAGTTGCTCGTGAGCTCCCAGAAACAAAACCGTGAGGGCAAAGAGGGGGGCACAAAGCGGACAATATTGTGCTACGGCGGAGCCTATCCCGGGATGTGACATGGTGAACGTTGTTCTAGTAGCAAAGAAAGATAAAGGCCTAGGGAGAGTGTGCGTCGACTACACCGACCTCAACAAAGCGTGCCCTAAAGACAACTTTCCACTGCCAAGAATTGATCACCTTGTCGATTCAACTTCCAGCAATCAACTGCTAAGCTTCATGAACGCCTACTCCGGCTACAATCAAATCATGATGCATGAAGACGACAAGGTAAAGACCTCTTTCATTATCGAAAGAGGTAAATACTGCTATAAAGTCATGCCCTTTGGGCTGAAGAACGCCTGAGCAACCTACCAAAGGCTAGTAAACAAAATTTTTAAGGAGCAAATCGGCAAGACTATGGAGGTCTACGTAGACGACATGTTAGTCAAAGCTCCCCAGCGAGCAGACCACATCAAAAAGACTAGAATAACAACCATCAATCGAGTAGTCAAATGGTTTCGGATTCAAGTGATTTTTGTAGAGATATTTTTGAAGGGGTACCTAAAAGATAGACGGTTCATATCATCGAAATACATTACAGGATGGCTTCACAAGATTGTCCCTCAACTAAATTTGAGGGTTCCCTCAATGGAATCTCTCTCTCTCTCTCTCTCTCTCTCTCTCTCTCTCTCTCTCTCTCTCTCTCAAGAAAGACTTGAGAGGTATGGGACGGTGCAACAAGAAACTGATTAAAAAACTCAAACGCAAATCCCCCAACTTCATTCACACATCAATCATACATATATATTAACATTATGGTTTTTGTCATTTTTTTTGGTGCCTTATTTATTTATGCACACGAATGGTAATTTTTAGAAAAATGGTTATGCAACCATCTTTAGGCCCAGAATTTGGTTGGCGCCGGCATCAATCATCATTAAAAAAAAAAAAAACATTTATATGTGACAAAGGATTTCGAAAAAAAAACATAGATGATACAATTTCATTGATAAGGAGCCATTAGATGGTATTATGATAATTTAGTGCTCTCTGATAAATATTAAAAATTGGTTAGAAGCGTTTTTCTATTTTGGTAGCCGAACCCTCAACAAAATATCAAATACACTTTTTTACGGTAAAAAACACACTTTAACATGTGACAATCAAACACTTTAACATGTGACAATCAAACAATAAACTGTTCCATGTTACAATCAAACAATAAACTGTTTCTTTGTAGAAGAGTTATTGGCATAAACACTACTGATATAAACGCTACTGACATACTCATAAGTATTGATTCAATTTGCATCACTTGATAACTCGAGACAAGTCAATAGCGACCACCTAAATATGGACCATGCTTTTCAAGGAAGACAAGACACCCCTTTCCTTGAAACTGTACAGACAAGATCACAATCTCTTTTATATATAAAAAAGCCAGAAACATCACAATCTGTCATACCTTCATATCAGTTTATATATATGACTATCGACACCGAAAACCATCATAATCATCACTGATATAAAATAAGTTTATATATACGGCATTCATTCATCTAAATTAAACTGAGGATCTAACTTTCCAAGAAAAGAAATGAATGTTTGGATGTGGCTTCAGATTACCTAATGTAAATGTGATTATGCTTTTTTTTTTTTTTTGGGGTCTCTCATCAACAGCTTGCCCTATTAGAGTTTCAGCACAAGAACTAAAGCAAGAAAGATAGGAATGTAACATGAATACATATTCTCATTCTATTGTGGGATATCTCAAATAACCTTATCTGAGGGATATCTTGTAGGGTTCACTAGAAATTTTATTTTAGATATTTATAAAAATACCCAATCCTAGACATGTATTTATAAAAATACCCAAGCACTATTTAAACATAGAAACATACCCAAAATGGGTTTTGGGTATGTGTGTAATGATGGGTTTTGGGTATGTTTATAAATGGTTTTTGAGTGTGTGTAATGATGAGTTTTGGCTATGTTTATAAAGTGTTTTGGGTGTTGGGTATTTTTATAATTTCAGCCCCCATTTTGGGTATTTTAGTGAAACTCCCATTTTATTTCAATGATCCAAATCATCTAGCTCTTAACTTATTCATAGATCATCCTTGCAAAAACTTAGACAAACTGGAAATGATTAAAACATCTAGTTGTCACCAACAAAATAGCAAAACAAAGTGGTTTTTTTTTTTTTTTTTTTTTTACCAATCCAAACAAAGTGGTTCAAGAAAACACTAAAATGACAACCGTTTAATTAAGTTATCAAATGCTTTCGGATTCAAATAACTTTTTGTATAAATTATCTATAAAGGAATGCATAAAAGATTGACAGTTCAGATCTCCATAAAATAAAATCACATATTAAAAGTGGGAGCTAAAGTTAGATAGTTCACATTTCGAAATTCCCAACAATCTCATTCCTTTATAGTTTATACCCTTTGTCAAAAAGGAATCTCTCGGATCCTTTATTTGGATTTTCTCTGCTATAATTTGCTTGACTTTTCCTTTCTGCATGCCACATTATTTCAATCCAAATGATGTAATGTTGACATATCACCTTTAGAAAAACCCAATTTCAATATAATTAAAAAAGAAAAAGATCTCCTAATTGAAACGTCAAACCTAAGCCTAACGTGGTTTCCTCTTCTTTTTTTATTCTTCCTTTCTCTACGAGTGCCCCCTACTCCCCCAAATTCTTCTTGCCTCTTCGATCCAAATTCCCCTTTTCTCATTAGAAACCAAGTGATGGTGGCTACAATGTGTTTTTATTTGTAATATTGGAGACTTTATATCTTTTTAATATTTTATTCTCTTTTGATCCTTTGTAGATACTTCATTGGATCCAAAGTTTTGTCACTTAAGAGTGGAGCTGATTGTTTCTTTTTTGGCGTTGATTTAAATTGGTAGGATGTTTATAGGGTTCGTGGTTTGAATAATGCAAAATCAAATTGTTTTAATAATAAGATATACAACATCGGTGAGGAATATTTGCAGGATTGGACAGTGCGTTCGTTTATACTCGGCCATTATTGAACAGCTAAATATTCAGCCTTCTCTCTACACCAAGTTTCTATGGACACTAGGGAAAGAGCCATAATATATGAGCGTCCAGTTTTGGTTAGAGACGTTAAGTTGGAGTCAAGTTAGAGTTTTTATTTTCCATTTTTTTTAGACAAGTATTTTCTGTTTTGGTAAAAATCACGAGGTGTCCCCACATCCGAAGGGTGGGATTAATCCCCGCGCGGGGTTCGGCTTGCCTCTGGCCACAAAGTATTTTCCATTTTCAATTAAGCATAAATTGGGTTTTTATTTTAAGGAGGATGTGTGTCCAGTTTAATTCCCTTAGATTAAACTTTAATGAGGTGACATGTGGAGAACGAAAGTCAAATAGATAACGGCAAAGAAAATCATAACAGAGGATCCAGATCCTCATCCACTAGTAACATGTCGTAATCAAACAAGAGTTAATAAAAATACATGTCAGTATCCTTCATTAAGATAAAAGATTCAAAATTGAACTATGGAGCCCGCCTAACTAAAGATAATACTAAGTTTTGGAAAACTTGTCACTTAAGCTTTCATTAGCTAAGCACGAAAAGGAAGAGATAAATAATTATTTGGAAAGTTGCACCACGTGTAGCGAATCATGCGAATTCCCTCTTTGTAAATAAATTCATTATTCCTCAGCCAAAATTTGTTATAAACTTTCAAGTTGATGATTTCAATAGGAAATAATATGTTCAGAGACTGATTCAAAGGAATCATAATACACTTTTTAATATATAGCAAGAAGCCCCATTCCAAAAAAGAAATAATTGTAACCAGAATAATTTGTTCATGTCAAAATTATGACAAGCGAACCAAACTCCTGGTCATGAATAATGTCTTCGTGCACTTAATATTTATTAATAAGTAAAGTGTTTATCAATTACTTAATTTGTAATGGTTACTTCAATTCAACATTTGAAAGTACTACAAATATAATTATATATTGAGTGATGAGGTTGGCATAAAACCTTTCCAGCAGCAGATAAAAATTGCTCAGCCCACCCGTGTAGCCGCTCACCAATTTTCTGACGCACAGATTCAAAAATCTGCTTTTTGGATGCACCAAAATCTGCTGCAAGGCCCAGATATTTGCCGAACCCATCCTTACATTGAATATGCATCCGCTCTGTGATGCGCCTGCGCAATCTCTTTGTGCATCGCTGATAAAAAAACAAAGAGCTTTTCTCAAAATTAATACTTTGGCCTGAGCCAACCGCATAAGCCTCCACAACCTCTAACAGACAAAGGGCCTCCTCTTCCCTCGCTGGACAGAATAAAACCGAGTCATCAGCAAAACATAAATGGGAGACCATTACACCCCTAGTGCGAAATTGTACACCATGCACCAGATTCCTAGCTTCCTGTCGTCGAATCAACGTCGTAAGGCCTTTGGCACATATGAGGAACAAAAAAGGGGATAAAGGGTCCCCTTGGCGCAAACCCCTACTTGGAATAACATACCCTGACAGTTCACCATTGATCAAGACACTGTAAGAAACTGTAGTAACGCATTCCATAATCCAACCTCGGAACCGGCTATCAATGTTGAGAATTAATACTAACTCACTGCCCTTAAAGATCTTGTTGTTGATGGACTTTGAACACAGAACTCAATGATGGATGAGTCTTACACACACAAACAGAAAAAATAACCAAGCACAAATGACACAAGTGTTTATAGAGGTTCAGCAATTTGCCTACATCCTCTTTGGTGATCACCTTGAGAAATTTCACTAATGAAGATATGTTACAACTTTGGTTTACAAAGGAAACACCCTTAGAACACTACCCTCACAATCTGTTTCTCTCACACCCTTGCTCAACACCTTGATACACTTAGAGAACTCTCTTGCTCTCCCCTTGGTTTTTCCTGAACTCACTAGTTTCCAACTACTTGCTACACTAGTCTTCAACTTGCTTTCTCATCTTATTGATATCTTGCTTCAAACCCCATTACCTACACAGACCAATGGACATGAGATAAGGCATCATCTTGTCCTCCACGTTCCTTCTTTTAGTCACCACTTAGACTAAAGGTCAGATCAAGTAGGTAATAAATTCCACTCAGCCACCTCCCACTTAAACCAGAAAATGGAGAGGGAATTCTTTGAAGCAAGTCAACCAATTAGCAATAAGTGCTCTCCCAACTATCCAGCAGGTAGTCAACCTTCCTTTCAACTCAGAAGTGACCCATTAAGCCTCTGCAATCTTGTGGAAAGCGATAGCCCTCGAAAAAGTAGTTGAAGACACGTAGGAAACCAACACAGCTCGACTGGAGCGACCGGTTGCCCAGACCTGGCGATCGGTCGCTTTTTGGCCGAGTCTCCAGCGACCGGTCGCCAGAAGTTTTCGCTCCAGACTTCGAATCTGCTTTAGGACGACCGGTCACAAATTCCCAGCGACCGGTCGCTTTTAGGCAGATTCAAAATCTTCCTCCCAACGCCAAAACAACCTTGTATCATTAGGTGAGCCATTTTTCCAACAATCAAACCCCAACTTCTCCATCATGGCCTCTAGAAAGACCCATTCCACTATGTCGTATGCTTTAGCCATATCTAATTTCATAGCCATGTATTGTTGGTCCGACCCCTGAGCGGTTTTTAGGGTATGTAGTATCTCATGTACCACCAAAATATTATCAATAATTTGTCTCTCTGCAACAAAAGCCGATTGGTTCAGACTGACCACATGCGGAATCACCTTCTTTAACCAATTGGTTAACACCTTAGATATTATTTTATACACCACATTACATAAAGAAATAGGCCGCAACTGCGTCATTCTTCTAGGATTCTCAACTTTCAGTATCAAAACAATGTTGGTATGGTTGAACTTCCGAAGCATCCTCCCATAATGGAAGAAGCTATTAACCATCTCAAGAATGTCCCCACCGATGGTGGCCCACAACTTTTGATAAAAACTGCTAGTAAATCCGTCTGGTCCAGGTGATTTAATAGGATTCACTTGCTTGACATCGGTCACCACTTCATCCGCCAAAATAGGCCTACTTAGCGAGATATTATCCTGGGGTGAAACAGTCACATGTACACAATCGAGGATCTCATCAATACCAACCGGGTTACTGGAGAAAACAGATCCTGGAAATATGATTCTGCAATCCTCCTAATATCATATGCCTCCCCATGCCAAATGCCACCTTGATCCTCTAGCCCATGCAAACGATTCATTCTTCGGCGAGATACAACTTTGGAGTAAAAAAAAAACTTTGTATTTTTATCCCCTTCTAGCAGCCATTGTACTCTGGACTTCAACTTCCAATATTGGTCCTCTTTCTGTAACTCAGTTTGAAGATCCTCTTCAAGTCGTCTAATCTTATTGCCCTCAAAAGCTGGACTCTGGAGAGCATTGCATAACTCCTCCTTTAAGTTGTCAATGCAAACTTTAGAGCTACGCCACTCCTGTCGTTTCCAATCCACAAGCCCTTTCTTAACCCATTTAAGCTTTTCAAACACCTGCATACCCTTGGACCCCTTGAATCCCCGACACCAGCGCTCCTTGACCACCACCTGACATCATTCCACCACTCCCCATCTTTGGTAAAAAATAAAGCGACCTGCCCTACGTTGCAGTCAGATCAAGGTATGAAGTACAAGCATAGCATGATCTGATCCAGGTACTGTCTGCCGCGCAAATCTCACGGCCTGGAGTTCCGGGCCGAGGGGATATGCGTTAACACGCGGTTTCCTACTTTTGGGTGCGGTGCGGTTGTGCGCGGGCGTGCCAGCACGGTCTACCGTGCGTCGATGTGTAGATGAGTGTTGGATGGATAAGTGGTGCGCCTGTTTGAACTCGTCTTCCTAATCAAACGATTGTAGCCGAGAGAGGAACTGGTCTCGGCTGTTAGGTTCACGGCCTGAACTACAAGGCCGTTGAGTGATGGTGTTGGTGGTGGGTTTTGGGCGGTGCTCCGGCGCGCTGCTCAGGGAGCGACGGTCGTGTGATATATGGGGTGAGTGAACGAACAACAAGGATGGTGCTCCGGCGCCTTGAAAATCAAGGGTCGTATGATATATTGATGAATGGATTTTCCTTACAAACTAACACTACTCCTAGGAAAGCAAGTAAAGATATTGAAAGTTGGAGGAGTAATCGAGGCTAAAAATCTGCATGGTGGAGCCTGATTGGAGCAAGTGGGCAGTCCAATCGACATTTGGGATCGTGAAGTATGGTGGTGTGACCCCAGAAATCCCGGTGAATCTCGGCCGCCGCTCTTGATCGTGGGTTCTGAGCTTCTGGCCGTGGAGACGCATTTATGGCCTGGATAGCTGGTGAACCAATATCTCAGGCTGTCAGAATTCTTGTGAGAATGTCCACGTCTAATCACTCTGATCCTCATCACCAAATCCTGACTTCAATCACTTCCCACCTTCCCTCATGCATTAAATGCTTCTTTGTGGCCAGTGGGTTTGTTGCATTAAACAGGCACTACTTCATTAAATGAAGCCTGGGACCCTGCTGTCACGTGATGATTTGCCTTTAATACCTTGGCCGTGATTTTGTTCGGCCTCGGCCTCGGCCTGCTCTTGAGGCCGAGATGATCATGCCTTAGCATTTCTTCCTTTGTCTTTAAGAAGGCGAAATACCCTTGTGAAACGCTGCATTTCAGTTTTTACGAACAAGTGCCAGGGCCGAGAGAAGGGGCTCCTTCGGCCAGCTTGTGGCCGTGATTTATCAGGCCCAAACAGGTACCACTTAATGAACCACTCTGGCGTCAGGGTAACTACGCAGCCAGCTGTCATTGGCGAAACCTCTGTCAAGTCGTTCCTAAATTCCCCCACCTTCCCTTCGATTCCTCCATGTATATGGATATCCCTCATACCCCAAATCCAACAGGTTGCAATCTGAGACAAACCTACGAAAGTCATTCATACTTCGGATGGTATGTGGTCTCCCTCCATCTTTCTCTATCACATCAAGAATGTCATTAAAATCCCCCATAACAAGACAATCCTCCCCACAGGTATTAATTCGGTCTTGCAATACCCCCAATTGTTTTCTCCGAACCCCATCGTCAGTGCTTGCATACACCGCATAAAATCGCCAAGTAGAGTTGTGCAGGATATCGTGAACTCCAACCTCAATTAGAAAATTCGCATACTTAACCAAAACGAAATGCTGAGCCTCCTTCCAGAACATACATAGACCACCACTGAGGCCCTTAGATGCCACCACATGCATAAAATTCATCCCCAACTGTTTTTGTAACCACCCATAGCGGTATGCCCTGTTTTTAGTTTCTAGCAACACCACTATGTCAGGGGCCTGGAGCCTAACTTGCTCCCTAAGACTTGAAACTATCAGGGGACCCCCTATGCCCTGACAGTTCCACACGATGATTCTCATGGCGACCGTGGAGACCCATTGAGGCTGGTCTCCACTACCTGATTCAGTTCTTCCTCTAAAGGCAAACACCCACCTTGGTCTCCACTGCGATATCTGCCACTTTCGCCGCCCTGCTCCCACATGCTAGCTGGACCCTTCCTCTTTAACCTACCCTTATCCCTATATTGTGCACCGACTATCAACAGTTCCAAATTGAAAGGGTCAGAATTTTGGGTTAAGCTCCACTGATTCCCACCCACAACATTCCTTCTTGGTTGAGGCTCCGCACCGTCACCCCCTTCACCATCCTACACCTGCTCCTCAATAACAGCATTTAAATCCAGCACAAAACCCACATCCCCTCCATCCGGCCTCGGCTCTTCCCTGCTGATGATTACATGATCCACACCTTGTCCAGAGTTGGAAGAAACCGTAGGGGAGACAAAAGTCTTGGCACCCACCTGAGTATCCGCCCCTCTAGTAAACACCCCATTATCCCATGCCTACTCCCTAAGCCGCCTATTCCTTTCCTCCTCGTCCCGTAGTCAGCGAATCGAATCTGCCATCGTGGAAGAGCGAGTCCGAGATTTGCATGATGAGGTAGCTGTGTCCTCCATCTCCGCCCCTTGAGTTCTACCACCCCTCCACGAACCCACTTGATCAGCACAATTGCCCTCTCTACCACCCCAACGGGTCTCCGCCATTATATTTACGCCCAATGAATTCACCATTCAAATCGTCACTGACACCCCTATGCCCAGAAGTCAGGCTATTATGGGATCGTCGCACAGAGCCCTTGAGCTTCCAACCTCGTAGATCATCCTCAGCGTCCAACCCAGCAAAGGCCAGTAAAGCTTCAGACCTCGCACCACTACTCCCAACTTCCTCATGGCGCTGTTCCAGACAAATTCGGCTTGGATGACCCACACAACCGCATACAAAGCAATATTCTGGGAGAAATTCATATTTAAAATCAATCCAACAAGAACCCTCCCCTGGAAACCCCACGAAAGTTCCCAGCATCAAAGGCTGTCCCACATCGAATCTAATACGAACCCTCAAAAATTTGCCTATGCAATCGTCACCGGTAGTCTGGTCCACCTCCAAAATCTGTCCTATCAGAGCTCCAATTTTCTTGGCCACCATCATGGTCATATTGAGAGGAGAAATACCATGTAGTTGGACCCAAAAACTCCCAAGTTCAGATGCACCGTCCTCGCATCAATCCCTATATGAACTTCCAGTAACAGAACCAACCTCCCTAAAAGTCCAAGGTTCCATATCCAATACTCTCCTCTTATCATTCAGATTGGTGAAACGCACCAAGAAGCGTCGTTCCCCAATCTCCTTAATAGAGACCCCATCACTACCTTTCCATAGCCTGGTAAACACACTCACAAAACCCTAGCGACCAATGTAAACTGGGAGCCTTGTGCGTTAAAACCCTAGCCACCAATGTAAACTGGGAGCCTTTCCACAAATCGCCAAAATCATCTTCTTCAAAGACTAAACCCGTGCGCTCCTTCTCTGACAAACAAAGATTCCCCCCAAAACGGTTCTCAAGCTCCTCCATGTCCTCACCCACTTCATTCACCGTAAGTCCCACGCAATCCCTCAACTGCCTTCCCCACGACGTGAGAGAGATAGCCACGACACCAAGCAATACCTGGTGTGAAGAGATAGCAGGTAGAAAAGGGAGATAGCCGCTTGTCTTCGCTGCCGACTCAGTATCGCTTAACCCTAAGAAACCCTAACCCTATCTCTCCTTGCGAGAGACCCTTTGAGAATCATAGGTCGCATGTCCATTTTATGAGCAGCAGATGCAGAGTAGAAAGAAAGAAATATTAGTCTGGAAGTAATAAATAAATACTAACAAAAAAAGGAGATCCAGTTTTCTAGTGGGCTGAGATGTAACAAACAAAAAACAAAAGAGAAAATAGTTTGATGTGGTTTATTGCATTAGAAAATGAGGGAAGTCAGCCTCAGCCTCGAAGGGAAGAGTAAAGCTGGAAAAAATGAAACAAAAATTAGTTATTTCACAACAAGAAAATAGTTCGGTTCTAGGACAATCAATCTATATTACACAACATTATACCAATAACTAAACAAGGGCCTACAAAGCATAAAACATATTTAACATAATTGAAGGCCTACCTATGTATAACTTACTGAGAAGCTCCAGTTCTAGGACAATCAATCTATATTACAAAATACCTATTTCATGAACCAATTTGTTCTCAAACATTTCGTCGAGCAGTTGGTGGGAAACTCCAAGGGGTCGCACCACCAGCAAACAATAATACTCATCAAAAGAACATATTATCATTCATGAACATGAAATTTCTACAACAAAACACCTAAAACCCACATGCAATTTCTACAAAAACCCCAGATCTAAAACCCATCTTTGAACAAAACCCAATTAATCAATTAACTTAAATCAAGCAAATAAAAGCCCAAACGTGAAGATCTCTATAAAATAAAAAAATAATAAAAAACTTTAAAACCACAGACATTTGAACAGCTACAAAAGATTAAAATAAGAACATGAGGATAGAGATACAAACCTCAAGAAACTCAAAGTGAAGAAGACATCGAGGTATCTCTTTCACCGCTGACTTCAGTCTAAAGAGCGAGGTAGCGGAGAGGATGAGGAGAGTGAGAAACTTGGGGTCGCATGACGACGAAGTTGGGTTGTAGATTTCGATGGAGGAGTCTCTCTTGGAGGTCTTCTTGGGGTTCGTATGGCCCTCATAGTCAAAGTCCGACGCGAGATGACGGCGGGTAGAAATTAAGCAGCCACTTTAGGTCAAGGGAGAGAGTTGAGAGAGGGAGAGACAGAGAATTGAAAGGGTGAGAGTTGAGAGGGAGAATTTTTTCCAGCTTTGGGGAAATTTGAAAATTTTAGGTCGAGAGAAAAGTCACTTAAGCAGCCTAGCGTGTTTTAAAAGACGACCTCTGTATTCACAAGCGTCGTGTTTTAAAAAGGAGACAACGTTAGTGTGTTTTAAAAGACGACGTTTTTTTATTTATAAGCGTCGTGTTTTAAAATTCAAGACATCACAAATCGATTTTAGTGGTGTATAAGATGATATACTATGATGGTTTTGTAAACCCGTCATCTTTTAAAACACGACGACGATTTTAGACTGCACCGTCGTCTTTTTGGTGTCATGGATTCATTATCAGATTGCATCCTTAAAGTTTTTTTGTATCACTCATGGTCCAGGGATATAATCGTCAAATCAATCCAAAATTATAAAAAATATATATATGTATATATAAGTCTAGAGGGAGATTCGTCCCTCTCTTCCTCCATTCTCAATTCTTCTCCCATCTGTGTTGCTGAATTTTCCTTTTATTTTTATTTTTTTTCCTTCCATCTCCCTCCCTTCTCTCGCACTCTTCGTCTCCTTCCTCCCTTTCTTCTTCTATTCTCATTTCTTCCCCCATCTGCGTGGCTGAAGTTTTCTTTTTTTTCCTTCCATCTCCTCTCTTCTCCCATTTCTTACGGTAGCTCCTCCTATGTCTCTCCCTCTAATTTCCCTTCTCTTTGACCTTCCCTATTCTTCTCTCCTCTCCACAGTTGTTTGCTTTCTTCTGGGATTGGAGAGTTTGTTGGGGGTTTGGATTTTGACTGTGGGGCTTTGGGTGTTTCTGGTGGGGAGCATTTGGGTTGCTGTATTTTCCTTCTTATTTCTTTCTCTTCCTCCATTTTGGGTTGTTGCTCTGGTTCTTTTGTTTTGCTGTTTTCTCCCTTTTTCTTTTTTTCTTTTCTATTCTTTTCTATTCTTTTCTTTTCTGTTCTATTGTTTTTTTCCTAACTTGTTTCGGCTTTCCAAAAAAATAAAAATAAACCAATTCCTTACTCAAAACCATAAATTAGTCAGACATCAATGCAGAAGAACTCAGCCAATACCATTATATAAAAAAAATAACAGAAGGAAAAGTTATGCTATTGCCATGGATGAAAGCAACAGGGAAGAGAGTGTTGTCAAGGGAGAAGCTTGGGTAGTGGACTGGAGATGGAGAAGTGCAAGAGAAGAGAGAGAGAGATGGAATGAAAAAAATAAAAATAAAAAGAAGGAAAATTTCAGCAATACAAATGGGGGAAGAAATGAGGAAGGAGGAAGAGAGGGAGAAAGGAGGAGAGTGCGAGACAGGATATATATTAATTTTGAATTGATTTGATGATTATATCCCTGGATTTAACAGTTTTTTTGACGGATGGACTATTTAAGAGCACCCATATTAACGTTAGGGACCATGAGTGATACAAAAAAACTTTAAGGATGCAATCTGATAGTTTCGCAAATGTCAGGGACGTTTTGTGATAAAAAGCCTTATATATTTGATTAATGGATTTGATATATTATGAAGTATTTGTGTTGTATGTTTGGGTTTGGATACATTTGAATATCTTGAGTGTAGATTTACAATAATTGAGAAAGTGCTATCTTTGTTGATTTTGTATGGGGTACTTAGAATGTTAATTTGAGTGTTGTTAGCACTACCTTAGGTACCTCCCCGGTTATGGGTTTTATGCTTGAGAGTTTATTTTGCCCAGGCCCGTCGGAGTTTGCCCAGGCCCCTCGGAGATTTGCTTTATTTTGCCCAGGCCCGTCGGAGTTTGCCCAGGCCCCTCGGAGATTTGCTTTATTTTGCCCAGGCCCGTCGGAGTTTGCCCAGGCCCCTCGGAGATTTGCTTTATTTTGCCCAGGCCCGTCGGAGTTTGCCCAGGCCCCTCGGAGATTTGCTTTATTTTGCCCAGGCCCGTCGGAGTTTGCCCAGGCCCCTCGGAGATTTGCTTTATTTTGCCCAGGCCCGTCGGAGTTTGCCCAGGCCCCTCGGAGATTTGCTTTATTTTGCCCAGGCCCGTCGGAGTTTGCCCAGGCCCCTCGGAGATTTGCTTTATTTTGCCCAGGCCCGTCGGAGTTTGTCCAGGCCCTTCGGATGTTTTCTTAATACGATGCCTTGGGAAGAAATTGATAATGTTTCAATGTACTTTTGTCGGATTTGGAATTGTGATAGATCTTAAATGTATAGTTGGTTCTGTTGTAAATATTGGTTTATTACCGGAGTTGTGACCGTTGATGATGAGAACTACGTGTGGCTTGATCCCTTGTCCAAGGGTACGTAGGCAGCCTGGGGTCTCACCTAGGTGCAGCCGCGAATTATATTGCGTGTAAAAGGTTTGAACGGTTCTGAATTAATGAATGGATTTTATTGTGGTTGTGGGATTTGAATCCGGTTTAATGATTTTGGGAGTAATCGTATGATTGTTTGAGATCATAAATGGTATGGTTTATGTATTAATTGACTTGAGAACATTGTTGGTTCTGTTTCGAACTATCTGAAGGCTGGAGGCCTATTATGTGATTTGCATGAGATTTTATTGTGCATGCTGCCGGTTAGTATTGTTAAATGTGTTTTATGCAGGTTGGAATTTTTGGGGAATGTTCAATTTATAGGGGAGACTCTGCCGAAATTTCGGTACAAAGTCTCGTGCTCTTTTCCCTTAATTTGGAAAAGAGGCTAAATTTTTA
>NW_018923069.1:0-12416 GCF_002207925.1 Prunus avium | reverse complement strand
AAGTGGGTAGTCCAATCGACATTTGGGATCGTGAAGCATGGTGGTGTGATCCCATAAATCCCGGTAAATCTCGGCCGCCGCCCTGATCGTGGGTTATGCACCCCTGGCCGTGGAGACGCATTTAATGCTCTGATAGCTGGTGACCTAATCTCTCAAGCTGTAAGAATTTTCGTAAGAATGTTTGTGCCTAACCACCCTGATTTCCTTCACCAAACCCTGACTTCAGTCACTTCCCTTCTTCCCTCGTGCATTAAATGCCTTTTCGCGGCTAGTGGGTTTGCTGCAACAGTCAGAGGCGTTACTTCATTAAATGAAGTGTGGGACCTTGTTGCCACGTGGCGATTTTAACCTTAATATCTTGGGCCGAGTTTCTTACGCCCTTCGGCCTCAGCCGTTGCGAGGCCGAGAGGATTCCGCCTTCGCAGCTTTTCTTTTGTTTTTAGGAAGGCCAAATGCCTAGCGAACCGCCACGTTTCAGTTCATGAGTAGGTGCTTGGGGCCGAGAGGAAGTCCCTTCGGTCAGTTTATGACCGTGATTTATTAGGCACAAACAAGTGTGGTCTGAATTACTTTGAGTGTATCCAAAATTCTTCATGGACTTAGTAAATTTGTCAAACCATGCCTTGGGATATTGTTTTAACCCATATAATGACTTGTTGAGCTTTCAAACATGATTTTTCTTGTCATGAGCTAAATTACATCCTGGTGGTAAATCCATGTATACCTCTTCTTACAAGTCTCCATGTAAGAAGGCATTTTTAACATCGAACTGATGTAGTGGCCAACCTAGATTTGCTAGTAAAGACAGTAGGACAATGATAATGTTGATCTTGGCTACTGAGGCAAAGGTCTCCTGGTAGTCCACCCTATATCTCTGTGTGTACCCCTTCGCCACAAATCTAGCTTTATATCTTTCAATGGATCCATCTGCTTTGAGTTTCACAGTATAGATCCATCTGCATCCCAGCATCTTCTTTCTGTGAGGTAAAGGCACGAGCTCCCATGTGGCATTATTCTAGAGAGCTCGCATTTCTTCATTCATTGATGGACATGCTTCATCCTTCTTTGCCAAAGTGTGAAGTTCTCTTTATCGATGAACGGCTTCAACTCCAGCTTCTTACTCGACACATGTGGTGATTTCGTATCAGAGCTTTCTCTCTCCTTGTCACCTGCCATCGTCAACACACCGCCCCTCTTAAAGTTGTAAGAGAACTTAGGCATAAACTAATACATGTCGTAACCGCGGCTCTGATACCACTTGTTGTGCGAAAACACTCCAAGACCTTGTTGTTGATGGACTACGCAACTATCACACACTAGCCACGCAAACATAAAGCACACACAAACCGAAAAGTAAACATGCACACAAAGAAAACAAGAATTTATAGAGGTTCAGCATTGTGCCTACGTCCTCTTGGTAATCCCCAAGAAATTCACTAGTATGAAAGAACCCATTTGGTTACAATGAAGAACCCCCTTTGATCTCTCACAAACCCTAGCTTTCCGTTCTCTCACACTTGGCTCAAACCCAATTTGATGCCTTAGTTTTCTCACGTTATAATAACTTAGCGCTAAAGTGCCTATTTATATGTCATAGGGCTTTAGTACAATTATACAGGGAATAGGAAACTTAAAGGACCCCAAAACTGTGAGAAAATTTTTCCAGATTCGCCTGAGATACGTGCTAGGTTTGTACCTCCCGCTGGAGCTTCACTCGTGTCGTTGGAGCGCCTATGTCCGCTCAAGTATGAGTTTTGCCGCTTGAGCATGCACTCGAGCGCCTGGGTTTGGGCGAGAAGTACCGCTCTATCATTCGAGCTTCAATAGTTTTTGCTCGAGCAACACAGCCCAGTCAAAACGACTACAACTCTTTTGACCGTCTGTTTCCTTCACTCATTCCACATCTTTAGGTGAGCCAACATCAATAGGATGTTCTTCGCGTAAATGGATGCGAAGTGAGATCTTTCTTGTCAAAATGCTTTGCCAATTCAACCATTTTCAACCAGTACATCATGATTGAACAAATGATGTTGAAGTGGACAGGTTTTTTATCAAGGAGAAATTAGATGAAAAGATTATGGAAGTGCCTCAAGTACGCTTTGAAGATCAGTTAGCCGATATACTCACTAAGGCGGTTTCTAGTCGGATATTTGACAAGTGTGTTTGCAAGTTGAGCATGTTCGATATCTATGCCCCAACTTGAGGGTAAGTGTTGAATTATTATAATTATGTAATTATTGTAGTATTAGTATTCCTTGCCATAAAAGGATTCTTGATCTTGTAATTGATGTAATTGCTTTCCTGTAATTCCTGGTGTAAATCACCATATATTGCCTCCTTAAGAGAAGAATAACATTATTATGATTATTCCCATAAAGTTCTGATTTTCAAGTTGTGGTGGTGTAGGAACATCCTTAGCAACGGATTGGTTAGGTGTAGGCACTTGGTGTACTGAACAATCTATATCAACTTCATTATCCATTTGCACTGTGCCATCGTGAGGCAGTGACGACACATACGCCAGAGACGATAATGGTGATGTGGATGAACCCAGTAATGATGAATCCAATAATGATGGTGCCGTTGATGATATTGAGCTTTGTGGCATGGGCGACACCGGCGATGCCACCAAGGGTACATGAGGCGCTCCCCCTGAGTTGGAAGAGTCATCCATCTCATAAATTTGAACATTATGACCGTAGTCACTTCCTTCTAGTGCTCCTTCTGAAGTTCAGGCCCATGAGAAAAATACATGGTGTCTTCATGACAGAAAGTGCTTCTATTTTGTCATCATTGTTAAGCTTCCTGGGTTTGTCACATGCATTCTCATATATATTTAAATTACTGTTTTTCTCTTTATTTTTGCATTTTCTTTTTAGCTTTACATCTTACATCTTATGAAGGATTAGTTCGCATAAATATAGACCGGTTCCTTCTAAATATTGACCATATATATATATATATACTTTTTAATTGCTCACATGATAACTGGAGACAAGTGTTGAAAAATTGGCTCGCATAAAGGATACAAAGTTTCGGACTAGCGACCGGTCGCCTGCTATTTGCGACTGGTCGTTTCGAAGCAGAGTCGAAGTTTGGAGCAATATCGATTCGCGACCGGTCGCCTGCTATTTGCGACCAGTCGTTTCGAAGCAGAGTCGAAGTCTGGAGCAAAACCTTCTTGCGACCGGTCGCCCAGCACGTGCTGTTTCTGATTTCTCGAGTTTTGGACTCCAATTTCAAGGGCTATCGCCTCCTACCTACTTGCAAGGACTCTAAGGGTCACTTCTAAGTCAGAAGAACGTTGGCAATCAGTTGGGAGGTTAGAGATAGCATTGAAGGACATTGGAAGACTTGTTTCAAGGTGTAGCTACCCTATGGCTCTATATAGGGTGGCTACACAAGTAACCATCAATACATAGCTTGTGGCTGGCCTAACCTGTGGTCTATGGCAGGTATTCAAGGGCAGAACGTGGGAGACAAAGCAAGGGTCTTCTCTCAAGTCTAGTGGCTCATGTATTAAAGGAAAGAGTGAGCAAGTCTGAAATTGTAAGAGAGAGTTAGAGAGAGTTGGAAGAAAGTAGCTGGGAACTAGTGAGTCAAGAAGAGGAGAGAATTCTCAAGTGTATCAAGGTGTTGAGCAAGGGTGTGAGAGAAACAGATTGTGAGGGTAGTGTTCTAAGGGGGTTTCCATTTGTAAACCAAAGTTGTAACCTATCTTCATTAGTGAAATTTCTCAAGGGGATCACCAAAGAGGATGTAGGCAAATTGCTGAACCTCTATAAACACTTGTGTCTTTTGTGCTTGATTATTTTCTGTGTGTGTGTGTAAGATTCATCCATCATTGAGTCTTGTCCAAAGTCCATCAACAACAAAGTCTAAAGGGGAGTGAGTTGGTTCTAATTCACAACAACAAGTCAATGCCGGTTCCTTCTAAATATAGACGATACTTTACTTTTTCAAAGAGGACAAAACACTCTTTTCCTTGAAACTAGAGGTTTCAAGATATAGACAAGATCACAATCTTTTTTATTTATCAAAAAGCCAGAAACATCACAATCTGTCACAAGTAAAATAATAAAATAAAATCATATGTAAAATTCCCAACAATGCGTGTGATATTAGCTAGTCTTGACCATTTATAAAGCTTGACCTACTAGAAACATGTTGTAATCAAAACACGAGTCAATGAACATACATGTTAGTATCCTCCACTAAGATAATAGCTTCAAAATATAACTATGTAGCCCACCAAGCAAAAGATAATATTAACTTGTCACTTAAGCTTTCATTAACTAAACATGAAAAGGAAAAGATAAATAATGATGTAGAATTTACACCAGCTGTCTGGCAAAGCTGAATGCCCTCTTTATAAATAAATAAATTTTAATCTGAACTCAACGAATATGTCATAAACTTTCAAGCTGATGATGCTTTCAAATAGTAAATAATTTGTCAAAGTTTTAACCGAGTAACAAGAACCAGAATACTTTGTTCATGTCAAGATTTTGACAAGCGAACCAAACTGGTCATGATTTGAATAATGTGATCATGCAATTGTTTATAAATATCTGAAGAGGTGTTTATATCAATTACTTAATTTGGATGGATAATATAATGAGGAGCAAAAACAAAAACTGAACTGTATCTGTTCTTCAACATTCTAAAGTATTAAAATTATCATTATTTGGATTACGATATTATATATCATTCTCAAATCTCAACCAGCCAATAACATCATTCCTATAAGAATGTGAAGGTGAAAAATATCCCACATTAGAAAGTTAGAAAATCTACAAGGGCTTATAAGGTATTGGACTACTCCCTCATTACCGATGTAATAATTCATCAAGATAAAAATCTTCGAGTTTTTTCTTCGTTCTCTCCTTCATCTTCTTCAATCTTCTCTTTATCATGGTATCAGAGCTTGATTATGTATGTCAATTGAGGAAATCTTTGTATGGACTTAAGTAAGCGCCAAGGGCTTGGAATGCCAAGTTTACATGTTATCTCCCAGCTATTGGCTTTACTTCTTCTCACTCTGACCCTAGCTTAATTATTTGTGAAAAATATTGGATCAGATATTGTCATACTTTTGTTATATGTAGATGATATCATCTTGACTAGTTCTAAAGCTGATTTAGTTCAAGAGCTTATTGATGAGTTGTGTGTGTTTGAAATGAAAGACATGGAGACATCTTTGTGACTCAAACTAAGTACGCTAAAGAATTACTTGCAAAAGCTAGTATGACTACATGTACACTAGCGGACCCAGGAAATTTTTAGCAGAGGTGCAATTTTGAAAGGATAAAAGCTTTATAAAAATAAATTGAATATAAACAAATCATAATTGATCATATCACGAGTCGTGCGTTGCGGAGCCTCCTCTTCCTCGAGTTTGCTATTGAATACTTATCATAAGAGCCGAATCAGAAAAAATAAAATAAGAAGCAGATTACAAAAAAAAAAAAAAAGGGGGGGGGAGGGGGGGGGAAGAAACCAAAAAAAAAAAAGAATTGGCTTTTGGTCAAGAAGGAAAAAAAAAATGTAGCAATAGACCCAATTGATTTCCTTCTTTTTAAAAACCTTTTGTAATCCTTGTTTGAATAAGAAAGAAAAACACGTTTAAAGATTTAAAGCCCACGAAATATGCAGGCCTAAGCATGTATTTAAAGTCCATGAATTGCAATCCGGTTTCCTTCTCTCTTTTCTTGTTTTTTTTTTTGGCCTGGTTCAAAACGACGTCGTTTTGGCCCGGTGTGCTCTACGCAACGCAACAAACATACTTTGGCTGAGTTATTTTGCCCGTCCATTAATTTTGGAGGCCTTATACAAAGAGAAATATTAAAGACCTATTTTTATAAATAAAAAAACAAAATTCACAATTCACAAATAGAACTGAATTTTTTCCTTACTTAGAGTTAGAGCCCAGTCTATTATGTGCCTTTTGAAAAACTTAAAAAAATAATAATAATAAGATGTTAAAATAATAATAATAAGGCTTTAGAGTCAAAGCCCAATCAGAACTAAATAACATGAGCCGTGAGGTGACATGAGAGGTAGGGATGCAGAGCACCACCGTCTCATTTTTTTAAATTGTTTTTTATTTGGTTGCAATTGAATAGGATTAAACTATACTAAAAAGTAACAAAACACCCCGTTTCAATTTAAAATCAAACGAAGTCATAAACGGGGCCGTTTAATATGAGAGAGAAACCTAAAAGAAACATCAGCACACAGTCGTCTTCTTCCTCGTGCAATTGCGGCTCTGCAACTCCAAAATTTCAAGGTTTTCCTTGCCCTGTCTTCTTTCTTTGGAGGCCCTTAATTTTTCGGGGCCCTGTGTAGTAGCACAATCCGCACAGGCTATGGGTCTGCTGGAGTTCACAACCACCAATTGAGTAGAGGTGCAATTTGAAGCACCTACAATGGTTTTTCCGACGAGGGGAGGTGCAGCACCTCCTTGCGCCTAAATAGGTCCGCTAGGCATTGTACTCCTTGTAAACCTCATTGTCAAATTTCGAAGTCTGAGGGTGAAATTGTATTTGATCCTACTATCGGTAGGAGTGTGGTAAGAGCATTACAGTACTTAACTTTCACTAGACCTGATCTATGTTATGCTGTTAACACAATATGTCAGTTTATGACTCATCCTTCAAAATTACATATATATATTCAGTTGGTTAAGAGAATCTTGAGGTATATCTAAGGTACATTGAATCATGGTCTTACTTTTACAAGTGGTTCTTGGGATCTTCATGCTTATAGTGATGCAGATTGGTTTGAATAGGTTCTTCACCTTTTCTTAATAGCTTAGATAACCATGATATACTGCTAGGTGTCATTCATGGTTTGTGGAAGTCCTATAAGGATCAATTATAAATTGGCCTTCATTAATATAAAGAATTAAATTGTGGGATTTAATTCACAATCAATTCAAAGGAAGGAACCTACAAATCACACACCAATAAATGTAGTTACGCAAACAAATGAAGAAGTAGAAACTTGAGAAACAAAAGTCAAAATCAATGGTCAAGGTCAAGGTTAATGGTCAAAGTCAAAGTCAAAATAGATGACAAAGTCAAACGACATAGACTATCATTGGGACTTAAAAGTTAAGTCACAAATATCAATTAATAAATTAATTGGATATTGGATGCTGGATCGCGCTGGAGGAGTGGATGGCGGTTGTGAGATTGTGGAGAGATGAAAGAGAGGAAGACCATGGGGAGATGAAGCAGGCTGAGATCATAGCTAGGATTTTGGTATTAGATTCATAAGAAAAATCAGTTATTATGGGCCGACATCATGAAACTAGTGCGGTTCAATTTTTAAGTTGCGAAAATTGAGAACCGAACTGGTGTTTAAGCCAAAATTGATTTTTTTTTTCTGCCCAGTTAGTTTGGTTCACTTGTTTACTGATTTAAATCTACCCCTGGGTGCTTACATATCTCCACCATAAGCCTGCTGTGGTTGTTATAGACCATTGATGTTGATGCATCAATGTTTACCAGCTAAATCAATTCCAAAAATGCTTGTTCTCCAAATTTTAGTTAAAAGGGAGAAAAAGCTATTTTGGTTAACTACTTTTAAAATGTTGCTGCAAGCCATCGACAATGTTCTCTATTTTTAGCTAACCTTTGATTATTTTCTAACTTAAAAAAAAGAAAAAAGAAAAAAGAATAACGTAGTTGGCAACAATTCTTTTTGTTATCCAGATAGAATGATAAATTAAGTTCCAAACAAAAAAAACCCTCAGAGCCTACAACCCCTATATACAAGTTATGAGTAATATGCAAGTGGACGGAACTAAAATGGAACTTGACACATTGGCCCCACGGGCAGAGTATAATAGTTGTCTTTATATGAAATATTTATGATTGTTTTTGTTGATCACGTCGTTGAAGTTTGGCTGACTTAAAGATGTGGAAATAGGAAGGAGAAGCAGCACGCGACCGGTTGCTCATTCCCGAAATGACAAGTCGCATAAATCCGAGAGCAGAAGTAGAAGTGCTGGAGCGAAGTTTTGGTCTATGTGCAAAAGCGACCGTTCGCCCCGTCCTTTTTTAGTCTCAGCGTGTTTTGGTATTTTACCTGGGTTTTGGTTATTTTGCTAGCCAATTTGGGCTAGGTGAAGTCTTATATTCCTATTAGGTTTTTACTTAAGTCCTATGAACTGGCTAGGTTTTTATAACGTGAGAAAACTAAGGCATCAAATTGGATTTGAACCAAGGGTGAGAGAAAAGTGAGCTAGGGTTTGTGAGAGAGCAAAATGGGGTTCTTCATTGTAACCAAAGGGGTTCTTTCTCACTAGTGAATTTCTTGGGGATCACTAGAGACGACAATGCCGAACCTCTATAAATTTTTGTGTTCTTTGCGTGTGTTTACTTTTCGGTTAGTGTGTGTGCTTTGTCTTTGCGTGGCTTGGGTGTGGTAGTTCCGTAGTCCATCAACGACAAGGTCTTGGAGTGTTTTCACACAACAAGTAGTATCAGAGTCTAGTTGTGATGGGTATAGTTTATGCCCAAGTGCTCTTATGACTTTAAGGGCGGCGGTTTGTTGACGATGGCAAGCGACAAGGAGGGAGGGGAAAGCTTCCAAAAGAAGACACCATATGTAGTGACTGTGAAGGTCGAGTTGAAGCCGCTCACTGGCAAGAAGAATTTCACACTTGGGCAAAGGAGGATGAAGTATGTCCTTAAACAACAAGATCATAGCATAGTTTTGGAAGCAAAGAAAAGAAGTCGGAAACCATGACAGATGCAAATTGGGAAGACCTAGACGAGCTTGGTAAAGGGTCCATCAAACAACACCTCACTGACGAAGTGTTGTGTAATTGGATGAAAGACACCGTGAAGCAGACATGGTAGAAACTTGAAGAGATGTTTGCGTGAAGACTGTTGTCCAACAAACTTTTCTTGAAAGAGGAGCTTCACTCTCTAAAGATGGAGGAGGGCACAAACATGATGGAGCATGTGAGCGCCTTTAATAGGTGCATTTCAGACTTACAGAGATTGGATGAGATTTATAGGTCAGAAGACAAGGCAGTGATGTTGTTGACATCTCTGGCTTCGTCTTATAAACACTTTCACACGACACTTATGTTCGGCAAGGGGACTCTCAAGTTTGAAGAAGTGATGCAAGGTATCCTAACGCATCACATGATAGTTCAACATTCTGGAGATGTCTCTCAAGGTGAAGGTCTTATGGCAAAGGTCGGAGAGAGGGGTCAATCAAGTAAGCGCGAAGACAAGAAGAGCAATAGAGGAAGATTAAAATCCAAGGCAAAAGACGGTTGCTTTGAGTGTGGGTCAAAACATCATTGGAAGATGAATTGCGCTACATGGAGAGAGAAGAGAAACAAAAGGAAGAAGCCGGAAGAAGTCGAAGTTGTGGAGGATAGCAATGGTGAGCTTTTATTTACTAATAGTATTGTTAATACTAATGCACTTTCTATTTCTTCTAGGTTTTCTTCTTCTGACTAGATTTTGGATTCTAGGTGCTCATATTATATGTGTTCAAACAAATTTTGGTTTGACATGTATGAGGTGGATGACAGTGGCGAAGTTGTGATAGGGGAAAGCTTGATTTGTAGAGTCGAAGGTCATGGGTGCTATCAAGGTGAAGATGCACAACGGCGTGGTTAGGACATTGGGTATGGTTAGGTACATACCAAAGTTGAAGAAGAATCTCATCTCCCTCGGTACTTTGACAAGATTGGTTATTCCGACAAAGCCATGTGAGGGAAACTCATAATCTCAAAGGGTTCACTTGTGGTTATGAAGGGGGAGATTCAACCTAACTGTCTGCATCGACTATGTGGTACAACGGTGATTGGTAGATCAACTATATCTACCAAGAAGGACTCAGAAGATGAGACTTAGCTTTGGCATTTGAGGCTAAAGCATATGAGTGAGCGAGCCATGCAAGAGTTACACAAACGGAAGCTTTTGAAGCGAGTGCACAATTGTAAACTTGAGTTTTGCAAGTATTGTACCATGAGGAAGCAGTTGAAGGTGACATTCAAGTAGAAAAACAAAGAGAACATGAGCACAGAAGTGCTTGATTATATTCACTTAGAATGTGTGGGGCCCACACTGGTCAAATCATTGAGTGGAGCTCGCTACTACATCACGTTTTTTTGATGATTTTTCTAGGAAGGCTTGGGTTTACTTTATGAAGGAGAAATCCGAGGTCTTCCCTAAATTCAAGGATTGGAAGGCCGAAGTAGAGAACCTTACGGGAATAAAGATCAAGATCCTAAAAAGTGACAATGAAGGAGAATATAAAGATAGCAAATTTATGGAGTTTTGCAGGAGCGAGGGTGTCAAGAGGAATTTTAATGTGAAGAAGACGCCCCAACAAAACGGAGTCGCGGAGAGGATGAATTGAACTCTCATGGAGCGTGAGAGGAGCATAAGGATTCATGCCGACTTACTCAAGGCATTTTGGGCAGAGGCAGTTAACCACACTTCCTATTTGGTTAACCAATCGCCATCGAAGTATCTTGATTTCAAGTTTGCGGAAGAGGTATGGTATAATAAATAAGTTGATTTTCTATTTTAAGAGTATTTGGATGCAGTGCCTATGCTCTCATACCTAGTGATGAGCGAACCAAGTTGAAACCGAAGTCTCTTGAGTGCATATTCCTTGACTTTGAGAGCGGTGTGAAGGGTTTCAAGCTATGAGATCCAGTGAATCGGAAGAAAATACTCAGTAGAGATGTAGTGTTTGATGAGAAGACCATACCTATGATCAAAGTCAAGAAACAGGAGGCGAGGGAGGATGTTGTTGGAGTAAAGGTGTTTAAGGCTCACCAAGGTGGAGATTGTTGAAATTTGGCTCACTTAAAGATGCATAAATAGGAAGGAGAAGCAGCAGGCGACTAGTCGCTCATTCCGGAAACGACCGGTCGCATAAACCCAAGAGCAGATGTAGAAGTACTGGAGCGAAGTTTTGGTCTCTGTGTAAAAGTGACCGGTCGCCCCGTCCTATTTTAGTCTCGATGTGTTTTGGTATTTTACCAGGGTTTTGGGTATTTTGCTAGCCTACTTGGGCTAGGTTAAGTCTTCTATTCCTATTATGTTTGTACTTAAGTCCTATGAACTATAAATAGGCACTTTAGCACTAGGTTTTTATAACGTGAGAAACTAAGGCATCAAATTGGGTTTGAGCCAATGGTGATAGAAAAGTGAGCTAAGGTTTCTGAGAGAGCAAAATAAGGTTCTTCATTGTAACCAAAGGGGTTCTTTCTTACTAGTGAATTTCTCGGGAATCACCGGAGAGGACGCACAACGCCCAACCTCTATAAATTCTTGTGTTCTTTGTGTGTGTTTACTTTTCGGTTGGTGTGTGTGCTTTATCTTTGTGTGGCTTACATGTGGTAGTTGCATAGTCCATCAACGACAAGGTCTTGCAATGTTTTCTCACAACACACATTATATAGAATTTGGCTAATCACTATTCATCAATCCAATTCTTCAATTTTGGATGAGTCTGAAAAGAGGATAACTTAATTGTGCCTTCGATTTATCTTGTTCATTTGTGCAGAGTGCTTGCCATTGTTGATTTTCTATAGCCGATGCACACATTGTGTTTTTTTTCCGGGAGAACCTTAACTATTGGAAATCAAGCTTCCCTATTGAGGGGGTGATAGCATATTGCTAAACTTACACACACTACACGGATGTTAGGACTTGAACCCAAGACTTTTCCTAGGGGGAGCATTTGCTCCAAACCACTACACTAATGGGTCCTTTGCACACATTGTGGTTTGATATATATGATGGAAATTTGGTTTGATATACATTGTGGTTTGATAGATTGTCCAGGTCCTTTGCACACTAGTTTATTTAAAAAATTTCACCGCTCCCTGCACAAAATAGAAAACAGAGTTTTTGATCTAATACCAAATAATTATGATTAATATGGGTCTAGATTTGAAGGGGAAACTAGTAATTAAATAAATCATATCTACCAACATATAATAAAGAAAAAAGAAAAAAATCCAAAACATGAACTGTCTAGTATACATTTTTTAAACCTGGATTAAGTAGCAACACTTACTCTTACACCAGATTACAATATGAGTTTAAGGTTTATTTCCAACAGAAGACAAAGATACGTTACCAAATATGTTCAGCACACTACAATTTGAAGAGGTAAAGAGGACACATAAGTATAAGTACCAGAAATTAGGCACATCCATAGATGAACCGCCCAGAATCCATAGAATGCATTTCATCATCTTCTTCATCTAGGGCAACATTGTCTGATATTCCTTGGTCAAAAGACACTGCATGGCTCAGCAAGTTGTTCCTATCATAGGGTGAAGCATGTTAGTAAAGACAAAGACAAAACATAGACATCCCTAAATGGCTTGTCTACCACCTTGTTACTTTTCCTTGTTTTCATAT
>NW_018923067.1:16647-48049 GCF_002207925.1 Prunus avium | reverse complement strand
TGCCATACTGTTCTTCCATTTCAACTGCTTTTGCAAGAGTCTGAAGCTTGTGATGGCAAGTTCCCAGTTTTTGAACAACTCCCTGTTTCCCGCTTTATCTCCTTTTCATAGAAACAGCGTGTGCTTATCCTTTGAAAATGGCGCCTTCTTTGGTGCAGAAGGATATCTTCCGAATAAACAAAACGGGGCTTGGTCTCCTGGCAACAGAGTTTTTCAGAAACGTCCTTCTTTCATACCTGCTCCTGTTCAATCTTGATTTCAGCCGATTTTGTTGACTTTTCTTAGTCAGGGATCACGTGGGATTGTTTTTAAAAGATCAGCTGGGTTTAGTTTGCATTTTGAGCCCCATTCTAGTTCTTCCAAGGCCCAAGTTGCTTTCTGATTTCCACTGTTCCCAGGCCTCTTAACGTTTTGGGCCAGGTTTATTGTTCTTGGCCTGTCTACTCGTTTAATGGGCTGGGTCGTGCTGATGGGCTTGAGGTCGTCTGAAACAAGCGGCCTAGGAGATGGTGTGGGCTTTTGTTTTCGGCGTGCCAAATTTGGGCCCAAACACCACCCAATTGCCTTTTGTATTATCCTATATAAGCTAAGTGTTGGAGAAAACCTTGCTAGGGGTTTTGGTTTCCTACTTTGGTTGATGAGTGATCATCATTGTATCTCATCTTTCGTAAACCAAAAATTGGTCCAATCAAGAAGTAGACTAGCATCCATACGTCTTGATTGCCTTCTCTTCATCTCTAGGAGCATTTGGTGTGGTGAGGTAGAGGACTGCAATCTTGGAGCCTTAAGGTGAATGAGTCAAAATCAAGAGAAACTAAGGGCATTTCCAACAAAGATGTTCATTCTTGAGAAATCAAGAAAATTCATCAAGGGTAAAGATCTATTCCATTTTTCCTTTTATATTTGTGTTCAAAGAGACTAGGCTAAGATACTTGGTTTAAAATGAAAAAGGTTTAGCTCAAGTAGTATAAACAAAATAAATCTGCCATTTAGAATGTTTTTGTTGTATAGGTTGTGGCTAAAGTTCATTTCCTCAACATTATATGCATGTTTCCTTCAACAACTACAACAGAACTTGAAGATCCTTGATGATGATAATGATATGAAAGCTGACAGTCTCTTCGGTACTATATTTGTAAACAAGTGATCGGACTTGAAGATCCTTGATCCTTGACATGTAAATAAGGACCTGAAGTTCGTTGATAATGTAACAGTACCGTATATTATGAATAGCAACTGTATACGTGAATGGTGTCATACACATGAATGGTAACTGTACTGGCAAACATACTACATGCATGAACAAAAATCGTATTCATGAATTGATGAATAGTACCTTAAACTCATGGCTGAACAATTAAATGAGATGCTAGAAGTTCCTCAAAACATGGACAATTATGTTGAGGCATAAAGTCCCGAAATACGTACAAGAAATTATAGGAATGTTCATACCATGAGAATATGTGATTTTCGTCTGAAGTACAAAATCTAACAGTGTTGTGAACCTGAAGTTCCAACAATTAAATTGACAACCCTTAAGGTATTATTACAAGTGGTGGCATACAATATATTTCTTTGGCATAAGAAAATGATGAAGCTCGATTTTATCACAATCGACACCTGAAGAAGAAATATATTTTGTGAATTCCGGTTGTTAAGAATACACAGTGAAATGGATAATATCATAATAAACCTCAAAGGATGAATTGAGGCTCCCCACAGATTTTGTTATTTTATATGATCTGGGTTGGAAGCCCATGGATCCCAATATATGAGAAATCTCAAACGTGAAGTTTTGGGTATATAGTAGTTAATGCTCTTCACAACTATATTACAATATTATGACTTTTCCTCAATTTATATTTCATGCCCATTTGAAAATGGCTATTAAATTATGAGGTTGTGTTTAATTTGGGCGAGAAGTTCTGGGCACACATGCATTGAAATATATAATTTGAGAGATTTGATGTGGTTATTTGAACTATAAGGCACAAGGTTCCAAACCGTCATTTTGAAATGACGTGAAAACCATGGATGCAAGTTTAAGAATTTACCCAATTATTATAACACGAACAGAGCATACAACAGATAGATTCTTTTCACCTGCAAGGAATGAGCATGCTTTGTAAAATCTATAAAATTTCATTATGATCTGGAAGTCTCTGGAGAACAGTGCCTCTTGAGCTTAGCCATGAGCCCTTCTTGGTCTTCCAGAATCTTTTCATTGGAAATATGCAGCATGTCAAGCCTTGTATGCGTATCAATCAATGGAGTATGAACTCACCAGTTTCCACAAAGCCTTATTTTCCTTTTTAAGGTTTTCAACATCTTGTTGAGAATCATGAAGCATTCTCCAAAGAGATGAATTTTCAGTGTTTAGCTCCTGGACTCTGGCACGCAAACGATGAGCCTAAAAGCCATATTGAATCATCAATAGCCTCTTCGTCAAACCTTCCTGTTAATAATATTTCATCCATAAGAGTAAGGAAATTCCTAGCTACTATGATAGCAGTTGTATCATTCATCATCACGGAATCATTAACTGTGAGATGATGATTTTGGGATGCAAAGGATGGATGCCAGACTTTAGGGTCATAAGTTGTTTTGGGAGCAAGATTTCAATCGAAACGTTTTGGGTGAGAAGAAAAGGAAGTCATTTAAAAAAGTTTCAAGGAAAGTTTTTAGAAAAGCTGCACTTTCAGAAAATGGAAGGAAGCCGAGTTGAAACACAATTACTCAAATTAGGCCTTATAAAGGCAATATCTATAGGCGGAAATGTGGCAACATTTCCAGGATCTCAATATTTCCCTTTTCTTTTTCAAATTTCAAAACTTCACGCGGCCTTCAATAATGTCTGTCGACACTTTAGGGGTTTCAAGGACTATTTTTGTCAAACGGATCTATCTTTATGGATTTCATGGAGTCAATTTTTAAGAGTATCTCGAGAACCTCATAAGTTTATGTAGTTAATTGATATTCATTGTTTAAGAACTATTCTCTAACTTGTGTATAAATATGTTACTAACAAAACTTCTTTCTAGAATACATCCAGTTTTTCTCCATACCTAGTTATGCAATATCTACTTATTTTTTCTATCAGTGAGCGCTTAATGTGCTTGAGAGACTATCTCTGATAATCCATTTAGGAAGTGAGACTATCCATGATCACGTTTTTGCGACATCAGGGAATTGTAAGGCAGACAAGAACGACCACATCGCTCTAATCTCCTGAAGTTCTCCTAGGCTAGGGGAAATGAAAGTTTATTGTCTATTACCTCATCAGTTTCCTTCCCTGATTGCTTACCTTCCTTGCAATCAATATCATAATTCTTTGTATCTTTTCTTTCTTTTTATAACTCTCTATTCATAGGGGATTCTATTTCTTTAGAACCTTCATTAGAAGAACAAATCCATGTTTTGAACCTAACACTGAGAGTTATTTTTTTGATAGAGACAAAAGAATTGTGATTTTTGCTCTTACATGATTTAACTAGATCATCAAGTGTTTCATTATATTTGCTAAGCCAATATGAGCTTGAATGAAATTAGAGCAAAGTTTCTTTTACCTAAGGATTTAAGCAATACTTGTGTTATTTCATGCTTGTTGTACTCTTACAAGTATTTTGATATTTTGTACGACACCTTCACTGGTAACCAATTGGGGAGATAAGACCATTTCAGAAGAAAGCCATGCAAAGGACCATTCTAGAAAAATGACATGCATTATAGATCGTTCCAGAAGAACGACTTGTATTATGACCATTCCAGACCATTCCAGAAGAATGGCTTGTATCATCCTAATATGTATTCATGAATTATTAATGCAAATTTTACAAATTGCAAGTTGAATACATTGATAATACACTGCATAGATTAAAGCCTCAGAAGAGAAAAACATGAGCATAGCAGTGATCAATGAGAGGCATACCTATTGGGTAGCAAATGATATGGATTGAGGTTCCGGAAGGACAATCTATTAACATGTAAATATTAATATGGTGCACGCCTAATGCGTAGCAAATTTTATGGTTTAAAGTCCCAGAAGGACAATTCATTGACATGTATGTACTAATCTGTGGCATGCCTGCAACATGACATATATATATAGGTTCTAAATGTTCCAACTCCCTAAATGGAGATTATCCACACCATATTATAAAATAACGCTCCATGCGTAACCAGGAATTCTCTCAAGGAGGGTCAACATTATGAGCCAAGATAAATGGAAAAGCCATACCACCACCAAACTTGGACTATGATGGTTTAGAGGAGAAGAAAAATGCATACAAGGATGTGCCATGAGAATAAAACTATGAGATAATAGATTAATAACCTAAAATCTTAAGTATCCATTGTTTTTCTACATAAATATTTTAGAATAAGTTCAATTATATAAGAAAACTTTGATGGTTGTTGTTCCAAAAATATTTAATGGGTTTTAAGACAATATTGGAAGATGTTGCTAATTAAACTGAACATGAATAAAAACACTTACGTGGTAGAAGGTCAAACCAGTTGCTCTACCACCCACTTCCATATGCTTCGTCAAGGGTGGAATCAGGAATTTGTCAACGGGTGGGCTAGCTAAAGTTATTAGCTTAAAATTTAATGATTATGGTACTTACAATTTCTATAGTCTTTCTAGAAATAAAAGCAAACATTAAATCATATAAACCAAGCTAGTTCATAGCTCCATAGACTAATTTTCAATAAGTTTTAACATAAACCAAATAGGGTTTAACATTATAGTGGATTAGGCTTTTTACCTAGATTGACCTTAGTTCCTTCATGCATTCATATCATACATGAAAAATTGTTTTATGTAAAAATATTGACTAAGTATGAAAATTGGGTTTTTGGAATAATCATTTTCTGAAGATAATTTTTGGCGGCTTTTATTCCTCACACATCAAATAAGAAAACTTGATTTTATGGGAATTTAGTATGAAGTATATATTGACTTAATGAGCCACCATTTTTAGCCTAAATCGTATTTTACACTAAAACCGATTTTTCATATTTTGATTTGGTGGAAATTTGATTTTCTAGTATTTTTATTTGAATCCAAATGGGGGGTACTTCCTTATTTACATTGTAAACTTAAGTAAATGGAGTAATATAAAAATAAATAAAAGTAAAATGGTAATATGTACACTGTTACCATTGGGTCAGAAGGGTCAATAAGATAATCTGTACAGTGTTACCATTGGGTCAGAAGGGTCATATGACCCTCCTAGGCCTTAATTGGCTCCACCCCTGTTGGAGATTATGATCCACATTCTCACATAATTCATCTTATGAGAGATATCTGTCTAGAAAGAGACAATGAAAGCCCCAGAAATAATTTGGGTACCCAAAGGCAAAGAAATGGTTAGAATTGATGCATGTACATAAGAATGGTGGGATCACGAATTGATGAATGCCAATTTTTGATTTTTGAGTAGCTACTCAAATCATCAATGGGTTGTGTTGATTGGAACCACATTCTATTATTAAATGTTGACAAAATCATTGGCCAAAATTGTAAGGCAATTCCATTACAAATGAGGATGAACGTGAAAGAACAACCCCATAGTACGAACCCCAAAAGGATGTTAACCTTGAAGGTTATACATGGGTGTTCGAAATAAAGATGAATATACTCACTTTAGATGACACAAATGTTTCTGGTAGAAACAAGGAATGTGGAGGTTCTCTATATTTACGCATGCAATCGTGCCTTCTTATTACACATTTACAGAGACCAACATGCTATCTTTAAGAGTTATTAGATGCATGAGAGCATATCACCAGAAGCGATTCCCTAAAAATGCATAAGAGGAATAAATAGCTGAGTATAAAGCTATATAGTGTGTCATGAAGTGTAATCCCTTAAATAAAATCACTGAAGGATTAAAATTGCATAAAGTAAGTCTCTGAAGATCATGTGCCTGAAGCACAAATTTTGTACTCAATATTAATTTGTATAAATTGCCTCAGAGAGTACTTTGATTAAATTCAAATTTAAAGATGTTGCAACGTATTCAAATGTTTTAAGTTATGAGAAATATTTAGACTCCTGAAGAGCCTATGGAATAGCATATGCAATTCTTCTCAAGACATACAAGGATATGTATGGAATAACATATGCAATATTCTCAAAACATACAAGGATATGCATGAATGACTGATTATACCAGATAAATATTTAATGCTCTTATAATTATAAATATGAGGTCATCAGTACTATTATTATCTTTTATATATAGCATATCAAAATCAAGCCATTATATGAAGTGGAGGGCTTACGAAAATAGCCTACATATTTTTCTGTATTACTTTAACCTCAACAGGGATTAAATGAATGATAACACACATGGATCCTCCAATGACGCTGCAACAACAAGTTTTATGCAGGCATTATCAAAGATCACTCATTGAAGTACAAATGTGATATCAATATATCATATGTGATGGGTAATCAAAGTATGAAGTTATTAAAGGAAGTAGTTATTTAGGAGAAGCATCCAACAATATTACAAGATTGCCACAGAAGCAGTGCCAACTGTGACATTTAGAAAGATGATCAATAGTATGGCTTAAGGATATTTTGCGACCATCAGGGGGAGCGTGCCATCAATAAAGATCTTCACACATTGTACTCTTTTTCCTTCGTCTAGATTTTTGTCCCACTGAATTTTTCCTAGCAAGGTTTTAACGAGGTAGTGTTGCACCCGTGACAGTGTTCTATACACAGAAATTTATGTTACACATGGTTATGCACTCTTTTTCCCTTCGACTAGTTTTTATCCCACTGAGTTTTATTGGCAAAATTTTTAATGAGACATATTCCATGCATGATGGACATCCAAGGGGAAGTGTTGTAAATCCATGTTTTACATGGATAAGTGGATGTCACCATCATACCTAATAACTAATAAGTGACTCACCCCACCATATACCCACCCTACCTACTCCCATTATGCCTTTGTGATGTGATTGAAACCTGTCACATATGTAGTAAACTATGTATTTCCTATGCCTATAAATAGGCACAAAAGATGAATGAAACACAAGACTAGATGAGTAGGAATTCATAGTTGAGCTCTTGAGAATTGTTCTTCCATTGTTTTCTCTTATTCTAAATTTCTCTTCAAAATCCTCTTAATTTTATAACAGTACACTTTTTTCTTACATATGTTTTGAATTAAATTATTTTTTTCTTTGTTGTCTAAAAATTTGTAATAAAAAATTTAAAAATCTTTTAAAAAAAAAGAAAAAAAACACTCAGCATGGGCTGATGGGTGGGCTCGGGCCAAGGCCTTTGAAACTTGGCTCAACCTGACCTAACTCAAAAAATAGAAAAAGCTCGTGAGGCTCAACTTGAGCCTACCCAATAAATTTTGGGTCAAACCAACCCAACACAATACCAAACCGTACTACACACTACCAAAAAAGAATTTGAAGTGATTTCTTAAAAATTTATATTTCATGCCAACGGATCAAGCTGAGTGAAAAAGAGCATTGACTTGCAAATGAGAGATCTCAAATTCGAATCTCATGACATCATAGTTCTGTACGAGAGCCATCTAGTTAGACTATAGGTTGTACTTCTAGTTAGACTATAGGTTGTACTTAAAAAAATAATTTATCTATATATATAAAGCAAAAGGCAGAGAATAGTGAAACATTCAAAATACCAAAAAATGCCCTTGGTTAATGAAAACATTAAGAATTGAAATTATTAATTAAATGAGGATAATATAGTAAATTCACACTTTTTCATATTCAAAAAATTTAAAATTAAAAGAAAAATCAGATAATGGATCATCTTTCTATGGAACACAACTACAAATTATCTTTTTTAATTCTAAAATAAAAAATATATTTTTTTAAAAAATGCCTCTCGTAGGCGCGTAGCGCATGTGAAGAGGGTTTAGGCTAGTACCTCATAAAAACCCAATTCAATTCAGATCTCTCTCGCTCTTGCTCTCTGTCTCTCTCACGCTTGCTTTGTGTCTCGTGCGGGCTCGCTCTTTTGCAAGCTGGCATTCTGTCTCGTGCTGGCTCGCTCTCTCTCCCAGCCCCCTCCAGCCTCTCTTCTTCGATTGCCAAGCAGGTTAACCAATAGTCGGTAGCCTCTCTATGGCAGGTAACTTATCTAATTTTGCAACTCTCTCTTTTTAACTATGTATATGTTCTAGGGTTTCTAACAAATTGATTATGTGTCCCTAATTTGCTTTAGGTTAAATTATTTGGTACTGAATTATATTTTTTGTTTATATTTTGGATTTATATAGAAATTGGGGTAAATTTCTATTATGAGGTTTTCTTTGAATAATAACTTTTCTGGGTTTTTTTCCTGTTATTTTTTTGAATTTCCCTACGAGTACTTACTATGAGTATGATTAATTATTCTATACCGGTTTTTAACTGTAGTTCATTTGTGTTGGAAATTTAGGATGAGGTTCTGATTCTTATGATAAAACTGTTGGGTATGAAGCTCTTAGACTTCCTATTTGATTCTTGAATTCGTTTTTAGTTGTATTTTTTTTCTAGTTTTTAATTTCTTTGTTTTTCTTTGTCATTGCTAGCTTTTTTGATGTGCAAAGTTGGTTACAATTTTGAGTAAATTTATGTGAGATAGGTGTCACCTACTTGAGCAGAGCATTTGCAAATCCCCATTTTGACCATTGATTAAGGTAACTTTTCTATCACTTTTACGAGCTCTTCAAGGTGAACAACTCAGTGTCATTGTGTGAATCCTCTCCTTCTCGCTCCTCCCTCTTAGCTTGTATATCTTTGGTGCTATCTTATTTTTGTTTAAATTTAGCCTCTTTTAGATGAACAGCTCAATGTACATATTAGTCTCTTAACAGCTAATCTGGTGAGACCTATGAACTTGTCTGATTATTTTCGTAGGACCTTTGTGTAGCTGATTTCATGAAAGTCTTTTGCTTTTCAACAAAAATTTCCTAACCTTTTATTCACTTGAATTGCTTAATAGCAAATTCACATTGTATAAAGTGGTATTTAAGGGTGTGGTTATGTTTGGCCTTGTAGGCTTCTTGTGTCTGTTTTCTTGTTTCTCTTGGGATGTTATTAGCTTTCTTTGTTTCCTATGGATTTCTTGTCCATTTGTTTTTGTAATAGTTTTTCTTTTTGTTTCTTTAATAAATTTTCTTTTCTTACCAAAAGAAGATCAGGTTACATGATTGAGTTTGGTGTAATTTTGACTTGTTGCTTGTCTGTTGAGTAAAACGCCTTATGAAAAAGACTTCATTTAGTCTTTGTTGATCTGTCAATGTCTTGGGTTTTTGAATTTGAATTTTCATGTCCTGCTTGCTTTTTGATGTTATGGTGTGTATATGTGCCCATTGTTTATTTAAAATACTTACCTGGTTGAATGCATGTTTAATTTCTGTTGTAGTGTGCAGGATGACCTTAACAGACATTGTAGATTTATCTAGTGATGATGAACTTGGAGAGGTTGATGTGAAACCTGTTAAGTTGGAGCCAGGTCTCGTTGGAAGAAAATTGCAACAGAATGAGAAGAATAAGGCTCAACTTGTGAAGCATCAAAAGTCAAAAACCCCATGTGCAATACGAGAATCTGAAGAAAATAGGAGCTCAAATGCTCTAAGCACTGGTCACAGTAGCTCTAGTATATTAGACCAGGGGCAGTCACCAGTGGATGATACTGGCATTTCTTATACATCGCCTTTATCTCCAGCACCACTTTGTCGGCAGTTTTGGAAAGCTGGGAACTACAATGATGGCATTGGTTCTAAAGTCACAATTCAAAGTATTCCACTATCTACTGTTATATTTTGTACTTGAGTGTAGTGCATCTGGAATTTTACCAATATTGGTGGTTAAAGCATATATTGTCTGATTAGTAGGCCTACTAATTCTGTTGAGGCTCTTTCACGAGTTTTCATGAGTTTTCTGATGATGACTTTTGTTTTGATGATAAGGTTTTTCATATACAATGCAATATTTGCAATCTTCTGCATCCAATATTGTATATGCATGGTATGTTCTATGACATTCCTCTTTCTGGATCACAGATGGCAAAAACTATCTACATGTCCACCCAATGTTCCTTCATTCAAATGCCACTTCACATAAATGGGCCTTTGGTGGTAAATTCAATCTAACTTCATTCTTCTTTATGTATATGTTAATGAATTCAACTTTATGTATGTTTTGCTTTTTTCGATTTTGACAAGGACAGTACATTCCTTTTTTTATTCTTGTTTTCAGCCATAGCAGAACTACTCGACAATGCAGTTGATGAGGTAATTTGTGAACGTTTATATTATATTTTTTAATTTTTCTGTGGTGGTGAAGAGTAATAACAAGCTGCTTGGTCTTGCAATTGAATTAAACAAGAATCATAGAGATATTCGGATAAATGTGTTAGGATAGAGATTTTATATTTGAGTAGGTTAATCTTTAATGGTTTCTGAGTATCTAATAACTTTCTTTTCATGATATTTTCTCACCTATTTTTTGGTTTAGTTTCCTTGTAATTAAAGAAGATCCAAGATGAGCAAAAGTTGTCAAGTCATTGGAAACTAGTAATCTAGAAGAGGCATTGTATATCCATGTGAAGCTCAGTGAATTTGAGGCTGTGGTCATTTAATAAATAGGTTGATCTTTACCTAAGCTATTTGTAGGGATGTAAGAACCTGGATTCCTTGGCCAAATAAAGATATAATGGGCATGTATCTATATGTTAGTGGAAGAATATGTTTTATTTATTTCCTTCTAAAAATACTATTGGTACATCAAGAAGAAAAAAAGGATATTGGGTCAGTGCCTTTTCAGTCATGGCCTTTCCTATGGCGTTTACCCTGATTATGTTTTGACCTAGTTTTGAGAGTTTGACGAATCATATCATGTTTTGCATTTCACTCTTCTTCATTGTTAATTTGGATAGATCCAAAATGGGGCCACTTTTGTCATTGTAGATAAAACCTCAAATCCAAGGGATGGAAGTCCAGCATTGTTAATTCAAGGTAAGGGTGAATATGTACAGGATTCTTTTATTCTTAAAATCTTTAATATCTGAAATGTATTTACCTAGCTTGTCCAAAATTTGATACTTTGTATGTAGATAATGGTAGTGGGATGGACCCTGAAGCTATGCGGCGCTGTATGAGTTTTGGGTTTTCAGATAAGAAATCGAAATCAGCCATTGGACAATGTATAAATTTTACCATTCATTCTGAAATCTGTTTTATTATTTCCTTTGGCATTTATTGGTTGACTTGTAGCCTTCCAGATGGAAATGGCTTCAAGACCAGTACTATGAGACTTGGTGCAGATGTTATTGTGTTCAGCCGTCACCAGGATAAGAGGTTCGACTCCAATAGTTATATTTATGGTACTTTTAGTTTCATTGTTCTCTAGTTGTTTATTGTGATTATTCGAAATATGTTACTATTTTCTGGTTTTCAACAAACAAGATTTTTATATGGTGATCCAAAGGTTTTTGAATGTGTGTTTGTCAATTCTTTATCAACAAAAAAGAGGAATTTTACTATGATTTTGCACTATAATTGATTGCCTTTTGTTTCCTTGTTTTTTTTTTTTTTGGGGGGTGGGAGGATAAGTGAACAACGATAGGAGGATCAGTAAAATGACTGTTGAAACATTCAAAACTCAACTATTTAAGATATATGAATCTTTGGAGGCCATTGGGTGCCATTTGATTTTCTAAAGAATAATTCTTATGAATTGTTCCTTCGCTAAAGACCTGTTCACCTCCCTCCACCCGAGCTCTCTGTTTGAATCTATTATTGTGTAAGTAAATACATAGATCATGAGTTATGAATGCCATATGCGAGATCTCTGTGATATTTGGATCTGTTCACAATTTTTTCCTTGCCTAAGGACCTTCTACCTTGCTCCCTCCCTCTCTCCCTGTGTGTGTGTGTGTGAAGGATGTACTATATTTGTGATGCCAATTAATGCCATCCTACTTTAGTGGTAATACTTTGTGCCTTAAATTGATGCTGTTGTTTCTTTACTCATTTATTTTGGCCAGGGTATTGACTCAAAGCATTGGTCTTCTCTCTTATACATTCTTGGCACGAACAGGCCATGACAGAATAGTAGTACCGATGGTGAGCTTTGTTGCTTAAGCTTCTGGTTGTGTGTTTCTTATCTGTGTGATAGAGGTGAAACAGTATGCAAACTGTGGCTTATTGCTCTATGTGCTAGTAAATGGATGACCAGGACATTTGATGTACCATTGTAATGCCATATTTATACTAGCTGCAACATGAATGATCAATATCTTGATGGAGGAGCATATGCCCTATGTTTGGAGATCTTAATTTTTCTTTTTTCTTTTTTGGGTTTTTGGTTATTCGACGACACTCTTACATTTAGTGTCTGGTATTAACAGCTCATGTCAATTGCAGGTGGATTATGAATTCAACACATCAACTGAGACATTAGAAATAATGCATGGGACGGAACACTTCATGTCTAATCTTTCCATGCTGTTGCAGTGGTCCCCATATTCAACGGAGGCTGATCTTCTGAAGCAGGTAATTTTCTACAATATTTTCTTTGCTATGTATAAAAATTCTTTTTTCATTCGGTATATATATATATATTTTATATATACATGGAGAGAGAGAGAGAGGGCTCTTTTTCTGTTTTTTATATTCACTGCACCATTCAAATATTGATCATATGTATAGTTTATTTGGTAAGCTCAGTTATGATGTAGGATATGGGTGAATTATAGATTTAGGTAACTTAGCGGAAGCGAAAACAATGAAAATAAAAATAGAAAATAGATGATAAGGATGACTTGGCTTCACACCAAAGGGTTTGGCTTCACACCAAGAATTCTCCAATGTCTGGAAAGTAAACTTTTCTCAATATCTCAAATCTCCAATCTCCCCAATGAATTACATGAGAGGGGTACTTATAGGAAACTAAAACCTAGAGACAATAGGATAAAATCCCTTACTGGCCAGAAATCCTAATCCACAAAGGAACCAATTGAAATAAACTAGGAAACTTAAATCAAATCCTACGAAAATCTGGAAAACTAGAGAACCTAGGAAACTAACAAATAAATCGGGCAATTAATCAAGTCTGATACCAAATTTGATGTAGGATATGGGTGAATTATAGATTTAGGTAGCTTAGCGGAAGTGAAAACAATGAAAAAAATATAGAAAATAGATGATAAGGATGCCTTGGCTTCACACCAAGAATTCTCCAATTTCTGGAAAGTAAACTTTTCTCAATATCTCAAATCTCCAATCTCCCCAATGAATTACATGAGAGGGGTACTTATAGGAAACTAAAACCTAGAGACAATAGGATAAAATCCCTTACTGGACAGAAATCCTAATCCACAAAGGAACCAATTGAAATAAACTAGGAAACTTAAATCAAATCCTACGAAAAGCTGGAAAACTAGAGAACCTAGGAAACTAACAAATAAATCAGGCAATTAATCAAGTCTGATACCAAATTTGATGTAGGATATGGGTGAATTATAGATTTAGGTAGCTTAGCGGAAGCGAAAACAATGAAAAAAATATAGAAAATAGATGATAAGGATGCCTTGGCTTCACACCAAGAATTCTCCAATTTCTGGAAAGTAAACTTTTCTCAATATCTCAAATCTCCAATCTCCCTAATGAATTACATGAGAGGTGTATTTATAGCAAACTAAAACCTAGAGACAATAGGATATAAAAATCCCGTACTAAACAGAAATCCTAATCCACAAAGGAAGCAATCCAAATAAACTAGGAAACTTAAATCAAATCCACCTAAAATCTGGAAAACTAGAGAACCTAGGAAACTGACAACTAAATCAGGCAACTAATCAATGATGTCCGCATCAAGTTACCCACTGAATTGATCATCATGAACTCAAGAACAATGTCACCTAATTTAAAAAACTTTTTGGGCAGTGATCTTTGTATTTTGAGAAAGGAAATATCACCTTGAGAACATTATTTTCCTTGTCTGTTAAATTTAGATGGGTATACTCTGAATCTATTAAGTACTGATCCTTCAAATATTGTAGGTATGGGGTATCAGATACCAATATCATCCCATACACACCCCCACCAGTACGCAGTGGATATGGCCAAGATTTGGTTACTGTACTGTCTAGGTATTCCTATAAATAAAAACCTGTCAGGATATGACAGATATCTGTTGCAATTATTTTTTGAAAAGTTTGGACAGGGAGTATGTGGGTCTGATTGTGGTTTTTATTGGTTCACAAGAGAATATGTTCCTTTCCTTGTACATGCTGATTTAAAAAAGAAAAAGAGGGGCTTGGGTTTTATACTATTTCTGATTACATCCGTAGAAGATAAGGAGAATAAGAGTAGAAGAAAGAGAAGGGTAGAAAAAAAGCTTAAAACAAAGAACTCAGCCTGCACAGCCGCAGACCTGGAACAAGGAAGAACTTGATGCATGAACAAGAATTAAATAGATAATAAATATAATTGTCATCTAACCTATTTTTGAAAAAATATATAAAATATAGTATGTACTATTTAGTGTGTAAGTTTAGGTTACTCTATTTTGAAATAAACTGATATGAGCACTTTCACCTACTCTAAAGCATGTGTCGCTATGAACTTCAATTCGTGTGTCAAGTTATTTCTATAGGGCATAGTTAAGCTTTGTTGATATGTATGTTCAATCTGGTGATAGTTTGATTTATTTTCATTTTTCTCTTGAGATGGCAGTTTAATGACATCGGAGCTCATGGTACAAAGGTTATTATCTATAATTTATGGTTTAGTGATGACGGGAATGTGGAGCTAGACTTTGATACAGATTCTGAGGTCTACAATTTCTTTCATCTTCCATGTTCTTCTCTTTTATTTTATTTTGAAATGTAATGTGTCCTCATCCGATGAGGTGGCTTTTTGTGACTTGGTGGTGCAGGATATTCGTATTAGTGGGGATTCCAAAAAAGTTAACGCTACGTCCAAATGGAAGACAGTAAATGAAGAGCACATTGCTAACCGTTTCCATTATTCTCTCCGGGTAATCCAAGTACAGCATATGCGCACTTCATTAATATATAAGAATTTGAGTTTTTTGAGTGGAGTTTAATAGTTCTCTATTCTCCACAGGTATACTTGTCCATCTTGTACTTGCGGATACCGGAAACCTTTCAAATAGTACTTCGTGGGCGAGTTGTTGAGCATCATAACATTGCCAATGACCTAAAATTTCCAGAATTTATCTTGTATAAACCACAAACGGGAGGTTCTGTGGAGGTTGTACCACAATTTTGAAACAGTTGTTTCCCATTGCAGACGGACAAACTTAAGTTCTTCTTATTTGAACTACTGCTATCTCTTTGATCTCTGCTTTAATGATGTAGTGGCTTAACCATGCAGGGTCAAGTTATTACGACTATTGGATTTCTTAAAGAAGCTCCACATGTCAGTTTCCATGGCTTCAATGTTTATCACAAAAATCGTCTAATATTGGTATCTTTTCCTTGCTGAATTTGACTTTTCTGCTGTGGTGTTGGCTATCAAATAATTCTTAGGCTATTTATTTTGTCCTTCACTGTACATGTGATTTCTGGAAAAGCACAAGGTTATTCATAGAAGCACACACATGCACAAACTGTAGGTTTTTTGTGTATCGCAAAAAACATCTGATGCAGGTATCTTATGGGATTTAGCATTCTGCTGGCAGTGTATTGGCTATAAATGTAGTTTCGAGGCAATATTTGCAATTAATTTTCCCAGGGTTTTTACTCCCACACAGACAATATATCTCACTAGTACTCAGGCTGATTCATTATGCCCAGATTTCTCTCTCTCTCTCTCTCTCTCTCTCTCTCTCTCTCTCTCTATATATATATATATATATATATATCCTATTTTTTTCCCCTTTCAAAATTTGTGTTGTGTCATTTATATTGTCTCAGTACGTGTACTGCTTGTACACAAACAAAATTTTCTGTGGCAAAAAACTGTGAGCTTAAGACCGCATTGAGAATATTTTTCTGGTCCATGAGGTTGGTTTATGTTTTAGTATCATGTTGTGTAATGGAATGGGGTGTGTTGTAGCCAAAAAAAAAAGGTGTGAAATTGTAAGGAATGCTAAATTAGACTGTTGCTCATATTTAAATCTGGTATTGTGCCTTTTGTATAAAAATCCTACAAGGTTTTGTACTTTCTATTGAATAATTTCGTTTTTCTATTTTCTTTTTATCTTAATCCATAACAATGTATTTGATCCATAATAAATGTATTTAATTGCATAGCATCTGTTATATTTAAAGTGAAAATGGTGTGCTTTATAAACTGTTTCCGTTTTCCCCTCCTTTTGTAGCCATTTTGGCAGGTCGTGAGCTATTTAGACAGTAGGGGTCGTGGGGTGGTTGGTAATAATCTACTAAACCACTCTTTTTACTGACACTATTTTGCTTTTTGAGGGTGTTGTAATTATAGACCAATGTTTGCTGGCTATTGTATAGGTGTTTTGGAAGCAAATTTTGTTGAGCCGAGTCACAACAAACAAGATTTTGAGAAAACTTCTCTTTTTCAGAAACTTGAAGCTCGTTTAAAGGAGATGACATGGGAATACTGGTAATCTACTTGCTACACTAATGGTCTTGTATGTTTTTCAATAACAGCAAAAATCTTCATTTTTCTTGTGCCCCACTCTTGTATAACAATGAGGAACTTTTGCATAACCCAATGAATTTGATTAATTTTGTTTATTTATGTACGGAAGAACTTTGTACGTAACTTCCAATTGATTTATATTAAGTGACCAAATTGTTTGGCCGTTTGTATTATTAGAAAAGAAAAACCAGGTGGGGTTGAGTTACTATCCACATGGACCCTTGTATTTAGCCTGCATCCATGTCCATAAAACATGACTGTGGTAATGGTATGGCCACTGGATGCTCCAAATACATGTAACAAAGCACCGACATTGGGGCACTACCCTGCATCTGGCATTCATACCTGAGTCTATGCTGTTTCCTACAAAGTTTCTTTTGAAAAGAAAAGTGGTAGCGGCTGTGAACCTGATGTGTTGTATTGAACTTTGACAGGGATTATCATTGTGGACTAATTGGGTATCAGGTAAAGAAAAAGCTTATCCCACAAGTTTCATCCAATCGTACACCACATAGTGGTGTTCAACAACCTGTCACATTGGGTCAAAGCTCCCCTGCTGTTGGTAGTATAAAGGCAGCACTTGTAAGATTTGAGCAATTAATACCCAACTCCCAAGGTAACTGCTTTAGTTAAGATCTGTTTTTCTCTGTTTTTCTCATTGAATGTTTACTGATGGTGCCTTGTGCTGGTGTAGTAGGAAGGATGAAGAGAAAGGAGAATGGTGATATTCCACTAGTAAAAAATGTCAAGGCCAAGCTGATTGATGGGAGAAGTCAGAATGTACAGGTCAGTAGGCAACTTTTTAAAATTACCACTTTCCATTCCAGTTAAAGAAAAGCATTTTAAGGCCCGTTTGGTATCCTACTTGGATCCAGTTTTATAAACTCAAAAAACAATTTGCCCCAAAAACTTGTTTGGTAAGCCCATCTTTAAAAACTCAAACCCAAAAAAAATTCAAAAACACCCCTATTTTTTTAAACAAAAAAAGTGAGGTTTTATAGTTTTTTTTTCTCCCTCTCTTCCCTCTCTGTCGCGCTCTCTGCCTCTCTGTCGCGTGCTGTCTCTCTGTCTCTCTCCCTCTCTGTCATCTCTCTCTCTCTCCTTCTGTCACCACTCCCTCTCTCTCTCTCTCTCCTTCTGTCGCCGCTCCCACTCTCTCTCGGGTTTGTCTTTGCAAAACAATAACCACCGAAGTGTTGGAGTTGTTAGCACCAAAATTGATTGGGTTTATGCCTCACCTCTCACCTCTTTTTCCTTTTCTTTTGTTAATTTCAATTTAAAGATTAGGGTTTCTGATTTTTTTTATTTTTATTTTAATTTTTTGTTGATCTTAAAAATAGTTTGGAGTTCAATACCAAACAAGTTTTTAGATCTTAAAATCACTATTTAAAAACTCATGTTTTAAAAAAAAAATCATAGTTTTTTAGTTTCCTTTTTTGAGTAGGATACCAAACAGGGCCTTAGTTTCTATTGGAGTTCTCAGCTTATGTAATTTGAGTTTTAAATTTTTTGGATGGAAACGAATTTTATTGAAAGAAAAACGAAGTGGAAACAAGTGGATAAGGCATCCACAAACCAAAACAAGCAAAAACAAAAGAACAGACAAAACCAAAACCAAAATAGAAACACTACAACAAAGACACCAGCAAAACAACAGAGACTTAGCAACACCGCAAGGACTAAAAGAAAACAAGCCAAAGAGAATCGAAACAAAATCCAGCAAAACTAAAGATAAACAAGGCACCAAAACACTTCACATTACAGCAGCAGCCATACCCCTCAATATAGAGGAGTAAGAATAATCTTTGAAATTTGGGGTAACAGAAGCCCATAAAGCAACCCAGAATTTAACTCTATCCCATAATTCACCAACACCCACTCCCTCGCCGAAAATCCTCCTGTTACGCTCCAGCCAGATGTTCCAAAATAAGACTGCAGTAACCAGCCCGATAAGGTTGAAGCACGCTTCCCCCTGCCCCATACAACAAATTTTTTTGTTGAAAAGAGACGAAATTTTATTGCAAAGAAGAAAACAAAGGGTACAGCAAAAACGAGTGGCCAAGGAGGCCACACAGAACAGTAGAAAAACTGGGAATTAAAGCAACTTAAGCTACAAGACTACAGCATTCCAATCTAAGTGGAAATGTTGAAAATTTATCCCACTGAACTCAGAGGAGGTTGAGGCCCAGAGTGATGCCCAATGTCTGATTCTGTCCCATAACTGAGCACTATCATTCCCTAATTTATTCTCGAAAGTTCTATTTCTCTCTCCCCAGACAACCCAAAACACTGCCATGATTGCACAGTATCCCAGCACCATCCCCTTCCTTTTTCCTCCAAAAAAGTTCAAGCGAGCTCCTAGCATCTCACCGCATGATGTGTAGTTTACCCACGTAGTTCCAGTCACCTGAAACAGTCTTGTCCAAAAACAAGAGACAACATGGCAACCCAAAAATAAGTGGTTCACAGTTTCATTAGCATTCTTACACATAATACACCACCGAGGTGAAAAAAGGAAATAGGTCTCCTTTGAATCAGATCACAGGTATTAATCTTACCATGAACAACCAACCAAGCTAACAGTCTTACCTTGGGGGTTACTTTTGCTTTCCATACCACAGAGAAGGGAGATGATGGAGAGAGAGAAGAGGGGATGTTAATTAGATGTGAATAAAGCAATTTCACGGAGAATACTCCTAAAGAATCTAAGCTCCAAACTCTGCGATCACACCTATTTTGAAGTAACACAACTGATTCCACTCTTGATAACAAATTAGAGGCCTCCTCAATCTCAACATTCAAGTTTCTTCGAAATCCCAGGTTCCAGCTAAGAGGCAACAAGTTCACATCAGTACAAGCATTGGCAACAGTTACACTTTGATTTTGAGAAATTCAAAACAAGCTGGGGAACAAATCACAGAAAGCAGCCTCACCAATCCACTCATCCTTCCAAAATCTCACTTTTTCCCCATTACCGATCTTAAAACAAGAAGAAGAAGAGAATGAAACCAATCCCATTCATTTGCATGCATTCCGTAAATACTTCTAATCACCATATACCATAGGGCATTGGTTTCATTTTGCAACCTCCATAGCCATTTTCTTAGTAAAGCTTCGTTTTGTTTTCTCAAATTACCCACACCCAGCCCTCCTTTCTTTTTTGATTGAAAGACTATCTCCCAGTTAATCAAATGATCCTTTTTCCCTTCACTGACTCCTTCCCACAATAAATTTCTCATTGATTGTTTCAATCTCTTTGCAATTGAAGCAGGGATTCTAAAAAGAAAAAGATAATATGTCGGTAAAGTACTTAATACCGATTGGACGAGAGTAAGTCTTCCTCTTGAAAGCAGCGCTTTGCTCCAACCGTTTAATCTTTTTTCTACTTTCTCCACAACTGGGTCCCAAAACGGTAGTTCTTGGTTCCTTTCGAGAGGCAATCCGAGATAGTTTAGTGGCCATCTACCCATCTCACAACCCAAAATTATGGCTATCCTACCAAACAGTCCTCAACATTAATGGCAGCAATGGAGCACTTTTGTCAATTGATTTTAAGTCCAGAACAGCTGCTGAAAGCTTCAAGGATCCTTAGTAAATTACATAAATTATCCTCCTTGTCTGACAACAGGAAAACTGTGTCGTCAACGAATTGTAGGTGGGAGATGATCACCCGATCTCTACCTACAAGCAGCCCCTCTAAATAGCCTCTCTCTTGCTCTAAGAACCATTTTGCTTAAAACATCAGTTGCAATGGTAAAAAGGAAGGAAGATAGGGGGTCGCCTTGTCTGACTTCCCTAGAGGCCCTAAACTTAACCTCTTGGTCTCCCGTTTATCATAATTGAAAAATTGGCAGATTTGAGGCAACCTTTGATCCATCTCCTCCATCCCTTACCAAAGCCCTTTTTTACCAAAATAAAATCAAGGAAACCCCAATCGATGTGGTCGTAAGCTTTCTCAAAGTCGATCCTTAATACGGTCCCTCTTTCTTTTTTCTGACTTCCTCCACCACTTCATTAGCTACTAAAACTACATCCAGGATTTGCCTTCCCATTACGAATGCGCCTTGGGCTTGAGATATAGTGTCCTCCAACACTTATCTCAATCTGTGAGCTAAAACTTTTGCAATGATCTTGTACAAGCTTGAAATCAAGCTGACAAGTCTAAAATCCCCCACTCGCATATCCTCCGTCTTTTTGGAATTAGGCATATGTAAGTTTCCTATGATTAATAATTCTAGACCTATGAAAGTCGTTAAAACGTTCATCAAATCTTCTTTTGTGGTTGTCCAACCCTGTTGGAAAAAAGCCATGGAAAATCCATCAGAGTCTGGGGACTTATCTTTGTTGCACTCAAAAATAGCTCTGTACACCTCCTCTACTTTGAAGGGTCTTTCCACCCTTGTAGCTTTCTCACTAGTGATAGGATTCCACACTAGGCCCCATACAACAAAATGAGAATTTAGAATATCAAAAGAACCTTTTAGAATAAACCCAAACAACCTTAACCTCCCTCAACAAGGTCCACCAAAGACTTAGGGTTTGGTGGACCCAGACTTAAAGAAAAGGGGCAATGTAAGAAAAGATGATCCACGTTTTCCTCACTCATTTTGCATAAAACACACCAGTGAGGAGACAAACACATATACAATCTTCTTTGGACAAGATTAGATGTGTTTACTTTCCCAAGGGCCACCAACCATACAAGAAATTTAACCTTTGGAGGAGATTTGACTCTCCAAATTTGAGAATGAGGAGGGAAAGCCTTTGCCATCCCATTGTTGAGAAGAAAAGATAGAAAAAATTTGCTCGAGAATGTCCCTGAACCCTCGAGCTCCCACCATTTCCTATCCAATCTGGAGCGAGACAATCCAATTCCTTCAAGGATGCACATCAGCTTGATCACCCCAGCAAACTTCCCTCCCAATTCAAGTTCCTCCTAAACCTGAAGTCCTAATTGTAAGGCAAGACCTGAATGTCCACGACAGGAGAAATGCATTAAAGGCGCTTTGTAGACAGTGCGAATAATCTAGGAAAAAGATCCCTTAGAAATAATGCACGACAACGGCTATAAGCTACTGTCCAACGACCCAAACATACCCAAAATACAGGGAATGGAAAAAGCAATGAAATAGAAGTTGGAACGAAAATAATTTAGTTCTAGGGCAAAATCTCAATTGAAACTCTATAGACTAAAGGATTCAGAGTTTCTAAATAGTCTATTTATACTAGAATACACTAGCCAATCATTCCTATTCCAAGTTTGATAAGAAACCCTAATTGACAAAGGAAATTAAAACCAAAACAAGAAATTGAACAAAATCCTAGGCCAATTGACTAACTAGCCTAAATAATCTTAGAGAGCTTAGTAGATGCTCCTGCATGAAACTCCCCTGGTTGGAAAAGACTCGGTCCTCGAGTCTAAACCTTTATCATTGAAGACTATGAGATGCTTGAAACTAGATTTTCCTTTCCAAAAAAAGAGGTGTGATGAATATCGGACAATTCTTGAACACTTATGTTTATTTGTAACATCCCACATTGACCAACGGAGAGGGGGTGATGTGCCTTATATGTACATGCTAGCCTCCATTTAGCACGAGGCATTTTAGGAGCTCACTGGCTTTGAAGTCATGGGAACTCCGAAGTTAAGCGAGTTGGAGCTAGAGCAATCCCAGGATGGGTGACCCACTGGGAAGTTGCTCGTGAGCTCCTAGAAACAAAACCGTAAGGGCAGAGAGAGGGGCCCAAAACAGACAATATCGTGCTACAGCGGATTCGATCCCGGGATGTGACATTATTCTCTTGCATCAATTCCACCGGGTTGGGAAGAATTCGTCCTCAAATTCCAACTTTTTGCTGAAAACTGTCCAAACTCAACCTCCATGTACATAAACTGTCTTTAGAACTTTGCCTTGAAATTTAACCTTCCCACTCCAAAGAAATGGACACTTAGAATATTTAATCCTTCGAGAACAATTCCAGTTATTTTTTGTAGACGATCTCACAACCCAAAAAGTGTTCAATCCAAAAGCCGTTAGATTGACATGATCAACTAATTTCTTGGCAATCTTCAAATCAAAAGCATCAACTCCAAGAAAATCAACATACCTCAGAATTATCACAATCTAAAGAAGTCATCTTATCTCTAACAATTCCTTGGAGACTTTCTTGTATCATTGCGCCTTCAAACTTGTATGGATTCTGTTCCTTCAAAGGTTTAGACTCAACCTTTTCTTGATCCACCACCTTCAAGATTACACGAGGGCCTCGTTTGGTTCATGGGAAACGAGGTTTGGGGGTGGGAAATCAATTGCTTTCCCATGTTTGGTAAGTCCAAGCATGGGAAATTGTTGCTTGGCACATGGGAAAGTGGGGGGAAAAGTGAAGCCCTCCTCCCCCATTGGATTTTGTTTTCCCTCATCATGGGAAAGTTTGGGAAAATGAGCCAACATTAAATGTCCATTTTTCATGACTATTTTGTCTCATTAATAATTTAGAATTACAAAATATATCATTCAATGCGTTCGTTTTTTATTTGATTTAATATGGGTATAATTGGAAAATTATACAAACTTTGTTTTCCATTCCTACTCAAAATAAACATGGGAAATTAAATAAAGTGATATCTCCTGTTACTTTCCGAGCATTACCAAACATGGGAAATGAATCTTCCATTTTCCATCCCGTGGGAAATGACATGGGAAGTGATTTTCCTTCAAATCCATTTCGTGAACTGAATGGGACCTAGATTCATCTTGTTTACTCTCACTGAATACTTTTCCAAAACATTTCTCAATCCGAAAACAAATTTCACAATTGTCTTCTAAACAACAATCAAATACGGGTGGGATATCAAAATTTATGAAATTAACTGAAGAATTAGAGCAAACCTGATCTAGTAAAGCCCGTAGGTATTAGATGAAGCACAATAGAACAGATAAGATTATGAGAGATTGAGTGAGAAGAAAATATAGATTGAAGGAACGAAAGAAAGGGTAGAAATCAGAGAGTTCTAGGAAAAGACTTAACATTCAAATCTCAATTTTAAAGAACTACATGGGGTATTTATAGCAAACTAAAACATAGAGACAATAGGATAAAAATCCCTTGCTAAAACAGAAATCCTAACCCAAATAAAATAGGAAACTTAGAAATCTTAGGGCCCGTTTTATAACCATTTCAATTTTAGTTTTTAGTTTTCATTTTTTGTGCAAGAGTATAGAGGAAAATGAGAGCTCAACATTCAAATCTGAATTTTAAACAACTACATTGAGTATTTATAGCGAACTAAAACATAGAGACAATAGGATAAAAATCCCTTGCTAAAACAGAAATCCTAACCCAAATAAAATAGGAAACTTAGAAATCTTAAGGCCCATTTTATAACCATTTCAATTTTAGTTTTTATTTTTCATTTTTTGTGCAAGAGTATAGAGGAAAATGAGAGAAGAATGAGAGTGAGGAGGAAATTGAGAAGAGGATGAGAAGGGAGGATGGGAGGGAAGAGTAACAAAAGTGAAAACAATTTCAAATATATTTCAGTTTTTAGTTTTTATTTTCACTTTTGTTACTCCTCCCTCACATCCTCCCCTTGCATCTTCCCTCACATACCCATCTCCACACTCATTCTCACTTCTATTCTCCCTCTTTTTCCTCTATACTCTAGCACAAGAAGAATGAGAGAGGAGGAGATTGAGAAGAGGATGAGAAGGGAGGATGGGAGGGAAGAGTAACAAAAGTGAAAACAATTTCAAATATATTTCAGTTTTTAGTTTTTATTTTCACTTTTGTTACTCCTCCCTCACATCCTCCCCTTGCATCTTCCCTCACATACCCATCTCCACACTCATTCTCACTTCTATTCTCCCTCTTTTTCCTCTATACTCTAGCACAAAAAGAATGAGAGAGGAGGAGATTGAGAAGAGGATGAGAAGGGAGGATGGGAGGGAAGAGTAACAAAAGTGAAAACAATTTCAAATATATTTCAGTTTTTAGTTTTTATTTTCACTTTTGTTACTCCTCCCTCACATCCTCCCCTTGCATCTTCCCTCACATACCCATCTCCACACTCATTCTCACTTCTATTCTCCCTCTTTTTCCTCTATACTCTAGCACAAAAAGTGAAAACTTAAAACTAAAATTAAAATGGTTATCAAAAGGGCCCTTAGAAATTTGGAAAAGAAATCCTTCTAGAATTTGGAAAACCAGAGAACCTAGGAAACTAATCAATTTAGTTCCTACGCATCCTGCATCGGAACCGCTCCTTCCAATCTGCCTCTATCACCATCATCATGGTTTCCAGCTTCGTGAAAGGGGTATGTCTAAGGGTTCGCTGTTGTGTTCCAGAATCTCCATATAGCCATGTGTGCGTTCCTGTGGTTGAAGGGCTTGCACCGCTCTCGACAACTCTTCCATAATAAGCCACATCTCAGCCCTCTCAATTTGTTGGGCTTGGTTCCCTTGTCCACGACCTCGAGCAAGGATTAACCTAGGTTCTAATACCAATTTTATGCAGGGCAGTGGAAATAAGCTGCTGTCCAACAACCCAAACATACCCAAAATACAAGGAATACAAGGATAAAGCAATTGTCCTCCCAAAATCTCACCCTATCCCCACTTTCCACCTCAAACATGCAACACTGTAAAAAGGAATGGTACCGATTGGCCATCATATGAAATTTTTTGGTATTACCATCTCCATCTCTAGCCCACTTAACTTTACCTCTCTGTTTCCACTTCACTTCCTCCTTGAAAACTAAATAACCTACCAAGTAGTGTAGATCTTCCCTTTCCTTTCTCAAGGTGCTATCCAACCCTTCCCACCCCTCACGGAGATCAAGGACAGCCAACCTAGCTTCAGCCTCCCGTTTAGCGGACTCCACATCTCCAAACACCTCCTTGCTCCAGCGTTTCATCTTTGCTTTCAACAATTTCAACCTGCTCATAAATTTGTAACCTTCCTAGCTAAATATCTGGTCTTCCCTCCACCAAATTTTGAGAGCCTTCTTAAAATCAGTCTGATCCAACCGCATATTTTCGATGTAAATTTCGTTGATATTTCTGTGCTTTTGTATGTTTTACCCAGACTTGTGCTTGTTAGCCTAATGTACCCATGTTGACATCATGCAATCCCAGTCTGTTTAAGATATGGGTGTGCAGTGTTTCTAAATTATGAACACTTCTCTGTGGCCTCACACCAAAAAGAATGTTTTAGAATGTAAATAATAGTCTCTGATTTGTTCTTTTACGCATTTTACTTTTGTAGCTTGTGAATCCTACTGGAAACCAGCTGAAAGATGAAGAGGCTGTAAATTTGATGCAAGAGAACAAAAAGCTCCGGGCTAAGTGAGTAGATCACCTGCATCGTTATTTTGACCCCAATTTCATTGTGTGAACAATCCGTTTCTTGCATAATGAAGAGATTTACTTACTGAATATTTAGATTCTTAGCTATTTGTTTTACCTTTTCAGATATTTGGAATATGAGAAGAGGGGGGAAGAACTAAATCTCAAGGTATTCCAAATGGCACCAAATAATTACTTCTATCGAGTATTTAACACTTTTACTTGCATCTTAGATTTCTTTTTCTTTTTGTTTGGTCGGATGACCAGGCTACTGAATGAAAGTGTTCTTTCCTTCCTTTGAGCTAGCTACTTGATTAGGTGTCTTATCTCAATACCTCTAGCTTCTTAATATTTTATTGCTTTGTGTGGTGTTCAAACATTTGGCAGTCCATCGAACTTCTCGTGGAGATTTTTCCTCCATAAGAGGGGGTTTTGACCCATCTTCAGTCCTTTTGCATGTGAAATGATGTTGAAAGGACTGAACGAAAATTCTATTAACTTTCTTAGAAAATGAAAGCTCCATAAATAGAAGTCTCGAGGATTTCTCATTAACTTAAGCTTATAGAATGTCACAATAAGTTTAGGAAAGTTAGCTCCAGTTGGTTGAAATTTCATGCAGCAGCTTCCACTGCGATGAGTTCGGCAGCTTCTTGTCGAGCTGGATGGCTTGCTCTGTCTCTGCTATATTCTCTGTGCCAGCAGTTGCCATTTCTCTTGCTTTCATGTTATACTCCTCTGTAAATCTTAAAGCTCAATATTTGGAAAGCTTGCCTGAACTGTCTAGTGAAAATTATTGTATTTGTGCAGGTGACGCAGCTTAGAAGTGAAATAAAAGAGCTCGATGACGAATACTCTCGGATGATGTCCGAATTAGAATCTTTGGAGACTGTCAAGGAAGAATCAGGTGTATGAATGCATATATGGCGAGTGTTGTATCATTGATTCTTTCATTTGTAAAACATTGTATGCATAGCTGCGCCTAGTCTACAGTATATATGGCGAGTGTTGTATCATTGATTCTTTCATTTGTAAAACATTGTATGCATAGCTGCGCCTAGTCTACAGTTTTCAACCCTTAGGATGATAGGCATATGTGATCATCGAATCTGAAAGCTGAGGTCCTGTGTTTTTTTCTTTATTTTTTGTTTTAATTTCCATCTGTCCTTTCCTTGTCAGTTTTCACGGGCGCTTGTAAATAAAAAATTTGTATTTAGTTTCGCTAACAATTTAGACCCTGCTAATTTCACAATTAGAATGCAAGTAGTTGTAGCTTATCTGTCAACAATATTTACTTCTATACTTCCTAATATTTCGCGATTTGGAAAAGTTGAGTATTTGGAATTTGGGTGGATCTTTTGCAGTCATTTATGGATTAAGTTTGCCTCCTAATTTGGTTTAGGCAAGGAGAGAACTCCTTACAACCTATTTTCTTACCAGATGCGTCTAAACCCGTATAATCACTCACAAAAATCACAAACCTTGTATAATTTTGGATCATTTTCTAAGTGAAGGTGTGAACTTGACGTTTGAGTTTACAATTTGTCTCGTACTCATATTCAACTATTGATTTGTTGGTTTCTGTGAGATTAATTTTCCTTTACCCTCTGTTTGGATGAAGGAATTTATATTTACATTATTTTAATTTTTGGCATTTGAAGTTTTCAGTGTTTGATTAATATATGTCGAATTTTGTAAATAGCACTATGAAAATTGTGAAATGACGTCTATTTTGGTGGAAATTAAACTCGGGAATTTGATAACCTAATTTTCACGGTTTTTTTCACGCGTTATTTAATAAATTCCGCTCTTAGGGTGCTGAACAAGGGAATTATTAATTTCTTCTCTTAAATTCCTGATTTTTAGATAAATTTGGAGTTATTTTCTCTCATCCAAATAGAGGGTTATTGCTTTAGAAATTCTCACATTGGCGTAGACTTTGCCTCTAGTTACAAAATGCAAAGAAAATATAAATGAATAATATATATATATAAGGGTGATTTTAAAGGAACCCAACAATCCTATTTTTGGACAGAAAGCATTTGTTAGAGCATCCACAGTGGGGGAGGTGTAAATTTGGGAGTGTACAGTCACTTTTACATTCTCTTTACATATTCGGGGGATGTAAATGTAATTTTTGCTCCGATGAGGATGTAAATATAAATATGTATATTTGATTTTCTTTTGTTAATTCGATTTTGTGTTATTTATGTGTGTGTTAACATTTTGAAATTAATTTTGTGTGTTGGATTTATTTTATTTTTCTAAACAAATAAACCTAAAAATATTTAAATTCGGATAAGTTATGAAGAGTGGTAATTTTTGTGAACAAAGGTTGTGGTTATATATATATAGAAAATTAGAAGAAAAAAAATTAAGCCTTTTTTCGCATCAATTTCAAACAATTAGATGATTTTGGGGTTTGTTTAGAAATTGTTTGGGCCTTTAGATTAATGATTTTGGGGTATGTAAAAAATTAGAGCCGTAGGATGTTTTATCTATTGTAGCACCAATTCAAATGCCATTAAATCAAGCGCACTAAGCCACAAGTGGGGCCCGAACTAAGTTATGTTGGCGACTGAAGTTGTATTCGCGAGTGTGGGGCGCGTAATTCTAGGAACTTTGCTACCTTCTCTCTCCTCTCTCCTCTCTCCTCGCGGATCTAAGAATTTTCATTCTGGGGATCAACATGTAAAAGTTAAAAAAAAAATTCTATACAAAATAGACCCATTGAAATGAAACGATAATACTCTAATTCATAGTTAATAGACAAAACCACAAAATACTCATGTTCATTATCAAAGAGAACTGCATCAACTTCAAAAAATAAACACACATTGTAATACACAAGAAATATCTCTAAGAATGTGATAATAAACCAAAAAATTAGTGCAATCCTCTTCGCCTCCCAAGGCGTCTCGTCCTATTCGACATAAAAATTGGCATATATTAGCGCAATTCAGCTCATTTTAGGGCATTTACATCATTTTTGTAGGTTTGTCGCAGTTTTGATTTTAGGCTTTATCTGCATTTCTTTTGGGTTTTAACTCTCAAACTTTGGACCCTTATGTAAACTTCCATCTTTTTTTGCATCTCAGCCTGAGAATGCAAATGTACAACCCTTTACATACGACCATTGGAGCTGATTTCAGCGATGAGGGTGTAAATCTGATATACACCCCCTTTTACATGCGACCACTGTGGATGCTCTTACACCAACATACAATTTTAGTGAAATTAAAATATTCTCTACACTCCTCACTTCTTCCTAAATTTTTCTCTGCTAACATAATCCATCACATTTTATATTCACACCTGACAACTGAATTTGTATGCGTTTTAGTGCTAGCCTACTGAACTGTTTTGCTTCAATTAGGAGGGATTTTTAATTGATGACCTCTATATCAAATTTAGTTGCACTAAATTTATGTAGCAGATTCAGTTTCATGCCATGAATTTTCTGTTTTGGTGTTTTTGAGTTTGTCTTTCTATATAATTTCTCAAAGTTTACTCCAATTTTTAAAGAAAGTAAACTGGTTGATTAAGAAATTGCAACAAACGTGCATCTATGTTAGATACTTGAAACAATCATTTTAATGTTGTTGATGCGAAAAAGTGGTTCCGCACCTTTGGGCTCAACTTAGTGATATTGGGCCTTCGAAATGCTCTGGGCCTCGGTAGTGCGGATAACCTGTAAGACAGGAAACGCTCGGTAAAACCTAGGGCTGTTGGCGACTGAAGTTGTATTCGCGAGTGTGGGGCGCGTAATTCTAGAAACTTTGCTACCTTCTCTCTACTCTCTCCTCGCGAATCCAAGAATTTTCATTCTGGGGGTCAACATGTAAAAGTTAAAAAAAAAATTCTATACAAAATAGACCCATTGAAATGAAACGATAATACTCTAATTCATAGTTAATAGACAAAACCACAAAATACTCATGTTCATTATCAAAGAGAACTGCATCAACTTCAAAAAATAAACACACATTGTAATACACAAGAAATATCTCTAAGAATGTGATAATAAACCAAAAAATTAGTGCAATCCTCTTCGCCTCCCAAGGCGTCTCGTCCTATTCGACATAAAAATTGGCATATATTAGCGCAATTCAGCTCATTTTAGGGCATTTACATCATTTTTGTAGGTTTGTCGCAGTTTTGATTTTAGGCTTTATCTGCATTTCTTTTGGGTTTTAACTCTCAAACTTTGGACCCTTATGTAAACTTCCATCTTTTTTTGCATCTCAGCCTAAGAATGCAAATGTACAACCCTTTACATACGACCATTGGAGCTGATTTCAGCGATGAGGGTGTAAATCTGATATACACCCCCTTTTACATGCGACCACTGTGGATGCTCTTACACCAACATACAATTTTAGTGAAATTAAAATATTCTCTACACTCCTCACTTCTTCCTAAATTTATCTCTGCTAACATAATCCATCACACACCATCACATTTTATATTCACACCTGACAACTGAATTTGTATGTGTTTTAGTGCTAGCCTACTGAACTGTTTTGCTTCAATTAGGAGGGATTTTCAATTGATGACCTCTATATCAAATTTAGTTGCACTAAATTTATGTAGCAGATTCAGTTGCATGCCATGAATTTTCTGTTTTGGTGTTTTTGAGCGACATGCAGTATGCCGTAAGTTCTGATTACCTCCATTTTGGGACTTATGCCCCTTCTTATAGGCCTTGGGAGGTGTGCATGTCGTTTAGAATTTCGATGTGGGACTGTAGACATTTGCTTCGAGTGCTCCACGTGTCCAAGAGGGGGAATTTGCCCTAACAGTGGGATCTACGGACACAGTGCCGAAGGATACCATGTCGTGTCCTATCTTGTCCACATGTTCTGCTCTTATTGGATGTTGTTTCTGGTATAAACAAATGTGAAACATGGGATCGACATAAGAGAAACCGTAACAACATAAACGAAGATCTAATAGATGTGTTGATGTAATATAATACCATTCTAATACTAAGGTCTTTTAAGCAAGTAAAAGACAGAGAAAAGCAAGTAACACGATATGTAGCAGGTTCATTATATCATCATGGTTCGAAGTTTATGGCACTAAGATAGCATTTACCTCTTAGGTTTGTTAGGCCACTCCAACCCAAAAGGCTAAATCTCAAATTTTGAGTTTGGACCCCAAAAGCCTTTTCCAACCAATGTATTTGTTGGGGGACAATGCTTGGCTCCTGATATATCAGGAGCCATTCCTCCTCCATACAAGATGTGGCCTTCTTAAAAAATGACACATTTTTTTTTTCTCCTTCTTTCACAGACTCTCTTTCTCTCTCCTCACCCACTCGCCTCTCCTCCCGTGCTCTCTCTTCTCTCTTCTCTCCATCTCTTTCTTCCACCATTCCCAAAACTTCCAAAACTCCCAAATAAATAACTCAATAAAATTAAAAA
>NW_018923066.1:0-28096 GCF_002207925.1 Prunus avium | reverse complement strand
ATATATATATATATATAAAGAGATTGTGACTGTCTCAAAAAAAGAAAGAAAAAAGATTGGAACCTACATCGAACAAGCAACAAAATCCAACAAAATTAGCCCACCATATCTAACTTACTCAGAACAATTGAGATCAATTCGATCAACCCATTAACCACTATTAACAACAACAGTAAAAAATAAAAAATTGAAGCCAAAAAGAGATAGAGAGGTGGAGAAAATATGGGATTCTTACCAGGACTAGAAACAAACATAAGCATAAAAATAAAATAAAAAAAGTGACAATGAATATCCTTTCGTAAAGAAAAGGGCAATTTCGAGTTTAGGCGCAAAACTCAAAAAATTAAAAAATAAATAAATTATGGTCCAAGATCTCCTTTCCCCTTCTCCTCAAACCCACCATTTTCCTTCCATTTTTCTTGTTCCTATTTCCAAGAGGAGAGCGAGAGAGATTGAAGTGAGAAGATTGCTTGAAATATGAGGGAGCATAAGAGAAGAAGATGAATAGAAGAACAGAAGAAGAAATAGGGCTCTACCAAAAAAAAAAAAAAAAGAGGAGAAAATCACAAAGACAGAGAAAGAGAGAAGAGAGAAGAGAGAAGAGAGAAGAGAGAGAAGAGAAGAAACTAATGAGAAGAGGCGTGCTCGTCGAGAGAAAAGAGAAGAGGCGTGTCTCTGGAAAAGACTCGGATTCTAAACCCACATCTGGGCTTGGGTTCTGGAGCCATAGTTATTTGGGACATGGATCTCATGCCCATATCCAATCCAAGATACATTTAAGCTCACCAAAAAATGGCTAGGACCCATGTCCATTTTAATTGAAAATATCCAGTCCTATCCAACCCACCAAACAGGCCCTATGCTCAATAGTAGGTTCATAAGATATGTTGAATATGGCATTTCCTTCGTTCAACCAATGGGGGCACGAACATCATCAATTAATTTTTGATTTCACCATGGAAATTTGACCTTTTCCAAATTGTAAAGACCACCTTCAAAATAACCTTATTTAGGAGAGGAGACGAAGAAAATCTTGACCTTTAGCCCAAGTCAAACCATCATATAGCCAAGACACTAACAATAGGATGCCTAATTCAATCCTTGAAATAACAAAGACAAACCATTGAAGGAGTAGACATCATCAATTAACAAAGCCAAACCAGTGTGTGTGTAATATATATATATATATTATTTGAGGGACACCTTTGTAGAGCCCATTATGCATTGTATTTCACTAATCCAAACCGTCTATGTTTTAGATAATCATTCAAATACCATCTCTATAAAAAATCATTGAATCCGATATCATTTGACCACTCAATTGAGTTATTGAAATTTTAGACTTTCTTGAAGCACTATGTTCATTGATTTTGTAGGACACAATAGGATGTCAAAACGGTTTCTGATTTGTCTAATTTTTTGCAAGGATGATCTATGAATGTAGACTTAAAAAAATGAATGGTTTGAATCGTTGAAAAAAAAATCGTAGGGGACCCTAAAGGATATCCCTCAAATAAAATTATTTAAAGGATCCCTTAATTGAAGGGGATTGTAAAAAAATAAAGTTGGAAATTCGCCTTATAAAAGTGTAAAAAAGATTCAGTTTCTATCTTGACCATATATTATTTCCAAAGTTTCTTTTTCATTTTTTAAAATTGTTATTGTTAACTTCAGGAAGGTCATCATCACACCTTGAAACACAATTTCTACATTATGTTTTAACATGAGAGGAGTGCAATACAACTTTTTTTTAAAGTGCTAGTATTAACATTTGTTTTTGCTTAATACTTCGAAAGTTAGTAATGCCTAGTATGACTATAAAAGAAAAAAGAAAGGAGGTGCCATGAAATACCTTCTCATAACACTCAAAGAACTTTTTTTATTTTGTAATGCCTAGTATGACTATAAAAGAAAAAAGAAAGGAGGTGCCATGAAATACCTTCTCATAACACTCAAAGAACTTTTTTTTATTTATTTATTATATTCAGATTATACCTTCCTTTGAACTTTCCAAAAGCTCCTTAGTTTCTTTTTTTTCTTTGAAATTTTAATAATTCTACCCAATAAATACATACAATGTTTATGACAAGCCCAATCAATATTTGGAAAGAGATTTTCCAATTCTTGTGGTGATAATAAGATATTTTTTAAAATTAAAAAAACTTAAATTTGTGTTAAAAAACTAAAAAAAGAAAGAAGAAGAAGGAGACTTCGGTTTAATGAAAAAAATGCAATAATTAGTTGGAAGAAAAATCCAAGACCCTATTTTTAATATTTCAGAAAGAACAACCAAGCATCTTACTCTTTAGTGCACCAAACAATTAAACTAGAGTATCTTTGTGACTTTTCCAACTATAGAACTTGCAGACTAACGTTCTTAAGTTCGAATCATTATAACACCTTAATATTGTGTAGAAAACCCATTCTCCGTCCTAATTTTGACAAAAATTAAAAAAAAATCACAGAAATTCAGTACACACATTACAGAAAATATGCCACGTGTTCTATGTCCCACATCCTACATTGCCGAACCAATTATCGGTTCCCACTTGTCAAGTAACTCGCTCACACTAACAATCCCTGTCCAAGTATAAACACCCAAAGCACCTCCTTTTCTTTCGCATATATATATATATGCACATATTCCGCTCAGGTCTAACTCGTTTTGGTCTCAAATCTCTCTCACCTTTCTTTAATTAGGGTTGCGTTTTGGTCTTCGTCTCTCTGTGTATTTAGGGTTTTGTTCGACTCGCAATTGCAGGGCTTTTTCTACAATTCTCTCTCTATAAACAGTACACATCGAAATTTTTGATCTTTTGGTTTAGATACTATTAGGGTTTCGATTCTCTCTTTCCCGCGAATCGTGATCGTGAAGCTAGGATTTTTTATTCGTTCCCTGTTCAATTCGGGAAAAAGGAGGTTGATTTTGGGTTTTGATTGGGGAATTTGAGTTTTGGACAATTTGACTGCGAAAACAATGCCTCCGAGGATGGTGAAGAGAGGGGCGGTAGCGGCCGGAACGAAGAGGACGACGAGAGTCACCAGGGGGACGCCCAAGCCTCAGAGCCAGGCACAGGCTGAGGCTCCCGATGATGTGCCGGTGGTGGAAGCTAAAGAGGATCTTAAGGTTGAAGAGGTTAAGGAGAGGCCAATTGTGGCGGAAAATCCGGTTGTTGAGGAGAAACCGACTGTTATCGATCAGCCAGGGCTTTCAGGGATTGAAGATGATGCAAAATCAGAGCTGAATGGATTAAAAAGTAAGTTCCTTCTCTTGATTTGTCATTCTTGTATGTTTTGCATGATTTTATGTATGTTGTCAGGATCTTGTTGTCTTAATATTTTTGTTTTTAATGTGAGAATTTTATCTCAGGAGTGACCAAATTTTTCTTTATTAAATTTTATGAATTTATAATTTTATCGTTTGGGATGGTTACCAGAGCTTGGAAAAACAGTGAAGCTAACTAAGGACAATACTGTAGAAAGAATTCCAATGGATAAAATTTGAAGTATTTATTTTACATATCATAAATGGTTAGCTGCAAATTCGCTGTTTTTATGAACCTAGTAATTCTTTTCATATATTTGTGGTGGCTTTTAATAGAAGTGGCCACCTTGTTCTTTCAAGAGCAATTGGTTTTTGAATGGAGCTTAGAATGACGGTGTGAGCATCGTATAAGTGGACTATTGACTTTGTTCTAGTTCACATATGTGTTAATAAATTGGTTTTCTTATGGATCTAGAATGACAGTGTAAGTATTGTGAACACGGATAAATTCTCTCTTTGGTTTTAGCTCAGTTGTGGTTTAAGCAGCTGCTTTTCATGAGGAGTGCAGAATGGAAGTTTAAGCATTCTAAATTTGGATCATCTTATTTTGACTTTTTTTTTGGATCAATGGTTGGTTAAGACATTGATTTCTTATGGAAGCATAGAATGACACTTCAGGCGTTATAAATGTAGATCGTGAAATTTTTTTTTTGGGCTCAGTTATGTGTTAATATATGGTCATGGTATTTTTCAATGTGTTTATCTGAGAAGGACAAGAATGCCTTTTATAAAATTGTATGCGAAATCTACTTTATCATAATGTACAACATGAGTCTCTTTTAACTAAAGGGATCATCAACCTTAATTTTATGGCAGAACAAGATAAGGTTAAGGAGTCTATGGTTGATTATGAAAAAGATGAACGATTAGAGCTGGAGGATAACGAAGCTGAGTATGAACCTGAAGAAGATGGTGGGGTTGATTATGATGAGAAGGAAATGGAACAAGAGGATGTCCAGGAGGTTGAAGATGAAGGAGATGAAGAACCTCTGGAGAATTTAGGTGAAGAAGAAGGTGATATGGCTGAGGAGGAATTGGAAGATCCCAATGAAGAACTTGAGGGTGAAGAGTATGAGGAGCATACTGGTGAGGAGCATGAGCATGAGCATGAGCATGAGCATGCAGAGACGGTTGACGAAGAAGAGGAGCACCATGAAGTTGTAAAGGAGAGACGAAAGCGTAAGGAGTTTGAAGTATTTGTTGGTGGTCTAGACAAGGATGCAAGTGAGACTGATCTTAAGAAAGCTTTCACCGTAGTTGGTGAAGTTACTGAGGTCAGGCTGATGATGAACCCTCAGACAAAGAAGAACAAGGGATTTGCATTCTTACGTTTTGCAACTGTGGAACAAGCAAAACGAGCTGTTACAGAGCTTAAACATCCAGTGGTAATTTTTGATCCCCTGATAGTTTGAATGGAAACTGGTTTCTTCACATATTAAATTCTCTTCTTTGAATGATTGCAATTCCAGATTAATGGAAAACAGTGTGGTGTTACTCCAAGTCAAGACAGTGATACCCTTTTTCTGGGGAACATAAGCAAGACATGGACAAAGGATGCTGTAAGTATATTTGGCTTACTTCATTTTAGAATTCAGTGGCCTTATCAGGAGTTGCTTAAAAGTTTCTGACTTATTGTGATGGCTATGGCTTCAGTTGAGAGAGAAGTTGAAGCATTATGGAGTAGATAATGTTGAGGATCTGACATTGGTTGAAGACACTAACAACATGGGAATGAATCGAGGCTTTGCTTTTTTGGAATTTTCATCTCGTTCAGATGCCATGGATGCTTTTAAGCGACTTCAAAAAAGAGATATAGTGTTTGGAGTTGATAGGCCTGCAAAAGTTTCTTTTGCAGATTCCTTCATTGACCCTGGTGATGAAATCATGGCACAGGTAAGGTCAATTTTTGGCATTATTATAGACACTAGGAATCCTGGATGGATCGTCTTTCTCTTGCTCTTTTCTAATGATATGGTGTATGTGACGTACATAAAGGCCCTCATAACATCTCTTTCCATTAATATTAGGAGTCGTGGATGGATTGTCTTGATTATTTTCTTTTAATGTTGTGGTAGAAGTAATTTTTCTAGTTTTGTTTGTCAAATTACCATAACATCTATAAAATGTTGGATTCGATTCTTCAGAGTTGCTTTTTCAGGTAATGTTTCTTAGTTTTTGATAATTGTTTTCTATCAATCTTGCTAAGTTTTTCTCCTCTGTTGGCCAGAATAAGAACAACCATGTATAGTATAGTGGGTTTGAGGGCCTTTCCTCTATGTAGTGTGATTATGTCATTTGGAGGAGTTTCCTAGGTGATGTTGGAGCTGCTGATCACATATATTGAGATGCAGGTTAAAACTGTCTTTGTGGATGGCTTACCTGCTTCATGGGATGAGGATCATGTCCAAGACCTTCTGAAGAAATATGGGGAGGTTGAAAAGATTGAGCTTGCACGGAACATGCCCTCGGCTAAGAGGAAAGATTTTGGTTTCGTTACATTCGACACTCATGATGCTGCAGTGACATGTGCTAAAAGCATTAACAATGCTGAGTTAGGCGAAGGAGACAACAAGGTGTGTTGGCTGCTAACAGCATATTTCTATTTTAGACATTGTCAATGAAGTAGTTGTTTATGGGCCTTAGTTGGATATTAAATTTATAAATAATTGTCATACTTTAGGCTAAAGTTAGGGCGAGGTTATCAAGACCGCTTCAGAGAGGTAAAGGAAAACATGTTGGGCGCGGAGATTATCGGCCTTCAAGGGCTGTTGGGCGAGTTGTTAGGGGTTCGTGGGGTCGCCCAACACCTCGTTCTCTCCCTCCCCTGCGTGGATTAAGGGGAGTTGGAAGTCGAATCCCACCAGCCAGTGTGAAGAGGCCTGTTGGGTTAAGAGAAAGACGCCCTGCAATGTCACCTTATCCAGCAAGAGGCAGGCCTCTGCCTCCTCCAGCTAGGTCCTATGATAGGAGGCCACCTGGTATGCAATATTTTGGGTTTATACTATCTAATTGGTTTTGTGTTGCAATTTTTATCACGTGGAATAATTATATTGGTCTGCTTTTTTCAACAGTCCCAGCATACCCAAAGAGCAGCTTCAAGAGGGAATATGGTAGGCGCGATGAGGTTCCTCCTCCAAGGAGCAGAGTAGCCACTGATTATGGCTCAAGGGCTGTTCCAGAGAGACGCCAATCATATAGAGATGACTATACTCCACGTGGTCCTGGCTACTCTGATCCACCAAGAAGTACCTCTCGTACAGGAGGGAGGAGAGCTTATGTTGATGAGGGTTATGGACAAAGGTATGAAAGGCATCCTCCCCCTTCTCATCCTCTTCCAAGTTACCGTGAAGGTCGTGCTCGTGATTATGATTCTATTTCTGGTTCAAAGCGTCCATACTCTGCACTGGTTAGTGTTACTGGCGACCCTGTCTGTATATGAAAATGCAATTTCTTTGGTCTTCTCGGGTCCAATATGAAATATGGGCTAAAAGTTTTTCTTGCAACATGTTTTGTATTGCAGGATGACGTTCCTCCTCGTTATGCTGATGCGGGTATTCGCCAATCAAGGGCACGGTTGGACTACGAGTATCCAAGTGGTTCTCAGTATGGAGATGCCTATAGTGATAGGTTTGTCCTGCGAATTGGAACATTAACTTTTATTCTCACATGTGTGGATGACGTAACTTACCTTTAACAAATCGTTGTTGTGTTTGATAGAATGGGGAGATCTAGTTTAGGATATGGAAGCAGCAGAACAAGTCAGGATTCACATGGACTTTATAGCAGTCGTCAGGGCATGGGCTATGGAGGAGGTGTGTTTGGAATTGATGGTTATCTGAGATATAGTGTTAGTGTTGAAATCATAGACTTAAAGGCCTGAGTTTTTTCATTTCTTGGGCTTCAGGTTCTTATGGCAGTAATGATGTTGGTGGAATGTACTCATCAAGCTATGGTGGTGATTATATGTCCCGTGGCAGTGATGTATGTGCCCGATCTTGTTCGGTTTAATGATAGTAATAGCTGTTTGTTTAGCGGTCTCATGTATCATTGTTTCTTGATTATCTATTGTAGGTTGGAGGTAGCTCTTACTCATCAATGTACTCTGGCCGTGGTGTGGGTGGAAGCAGTTATATGGGTTCAGGCGGTTCTGGCTCGTACTACTGAGGTAATTTAATTTGTTGTGTAATTCATGTTTTATTAAGTCAGTGATGCATGCGTAAGTATGAGCCCAAGGTGCCCAAGTCATTACTATTTTTTCCTCTGGAGATTTATGTTTTTCGAAGGCACGGCTTCTCTTCTTTTGCTCTAAAAGGTCACGGGTGAAAACAGAGCAATATGGTTACAAGTGAATTTGTCTATGGAACAGATCTGACATGAGCAAGAGGATGCTGTAGGATGTGGAGTGTGTGAAGCTTTTGCATTATGATGCCTACAGTTATGGACACAGAATTTCCCTAAGAGCCTATGTATGTGTTGAGAATCTTTCATTGTATACAATAGGGTTGTTGTGGTTCAAGCCCTCTTGGGGATATCCACAGATTGGATGCTATGTCAGGCTGTAGTTATTTCACTGCAAGGAAACTCAAGTTGTTCAGAGATGAAACATACAAGTGCTTAGCTTATGATATTTCGTCTAATTTATCTCCTCTAAGAACTTCACCTGATGGAAAGCTTGGAGTCATGCTGCATCCTTTGTTCTTATGAATGGTAGATTATAACAAGAGAATGAGGGATTTTCTTAATGTGACTCTTAAGGTACTTTGGATATTTTTTTGTGCTGAATCCTTTGGAAAGGTTTTGGGTTTCAATAATAAAAGCGAAATATGGTCATTTCACACCACTTAATCATTTCAGTTCCATAACAATGAATAAAACCCTCAGTGGGTTAACTAGGAACTGAAGGCTATAAGGAACTGTGTAGCTTGCTTGGAATTGTACGAGATTGGGTCCGAGAAGGTTGACCTGGAATCTCTTGGCTGTGTGTGAGTTTTAGTATTGGAGTGAGTTAAATTTGCATTTTGACATATTTATTGGTTGTTAAGGTCTGGGAATCATATGCTTGGTTACAGTTAGGTACTGTATCTGAACTTAATGGGACATTACAAACAAGGATGAGTAAAAGAAAGGTTCAAATGGCATACTATAATTACTAGATTTTATTTCATTTCTTAAGGAGAGTTGACCTACCAGTAGAATAAAATTATCTGTTTATCTTAGTGAAAGTGCTTTTAGTTGCTTGCAAACCTTGACCAAGAACTTTTGAGAGTCGGTGATTAATTGAACTGAGTGCACAATATGGACAAGTGGAAGGGCTGACAAACATAAATTGTTTCCATTGCTACGCTTCCTACGAACAGAAACAGCACTGTTGAAACTTCATAATCTGGATCGCAAATAGTTGATTTTGTGCTACTGATGCCAAAAAAAGGGTCTGCAATTGGTAAATATCCCACGTTGTACATGCATCTTAATGTGGAATATCCCATTCTAAATGTGGGAGGATCATTTTTGGACTTTGCATACGCTACAGGCCCACACAGGAGTCTAAATTTGGTTAGATCTCCTTTATTAGCAATCCTTGCAGATTAAAAGATTCTGAAGCTTGGAGGTAACTACTAATACCTGCCTCATGCTTGGCCTTGTAACTTATTGATTGTTCATTAGGGTTGCTTATCAAGGTCATAACAGCTAGTTCTTTTCAGTCTTGATCAACATATTCTCATTTCTCAAGTAGCTAGGGAATTCTTTATGGTTCGAAGTTGTATCGATGCACGGGTTTTGTTTTGGTAGGTTTTCTATGTACCAATCCTGTTGGGATTTGGATGCCAACCGAATGCTGGGTTGGATTTTAATTGGTGCATATACTTTTTTGTCAAATTTTCGGGCAAGAAATAGCTATAAGTCATGTTTTCTTTAGGGAAATACGAATTGCCTGTATGTTTGAATTTTTGTTATTGGATTATCAAGGTCATAACAGCTAGTTCTTTTCAGTCTTGATCAACATATTCTCATTTCTCAAGTAGCTAGGGAATTCTTTATGGTTCGAAGTTGTATCGATGCACGGGTTTTGTTTTGGTAGGTTTTCTATGTACCAATCCTGTCGGGATTTGGATGCCAACCGAATGCTGGGTTGGATTTTAATTGGTGCATATACTTTTTTGTCAACTTTTCGGGCAAGAAATAGCTATAAGTCATGTTTTCTTTAGGGAAATACGAATTGCCTGTATGTTTGAATTTTTGTTATTGGGTTTCTAGGTTTACAAATGTACACAAGTTGTGTGTTGCTGAAACTTTGACTCAGTTGCAAGCAAAGTCCTTGGTTTTATTTGAAAATCTATTGTACTTGGTAAATTATTTGCAGGATACAACTTAATGAAAGCTTTGATTTGCATGGATTCTCTCTCTCTCTCTCTCCCACTCTCTCTCATCTTTGTGCTGAACGTGTGTTTGTTTGTACTGGTGAAATAGGATTTTAACTAACAAAAATTGAAAAAACACCCTTCAAGTTACTTTTTGTTCATCAGAATCCGATTAATGCACATGTTTTTTCATGTTGTTACAAAGCAATCAATCGAGTCTGGACGTGACACAAGTGCAGTCTCCATTTATCATCTTGTTCAAAAAGTCTCAAGTCTGAATTGTGTTGTGATCAAACGATTGCCATGCCATAATAATCAATTCCGCCTCTGCATTCTACATGAATGAATAATATCAACAGAATTTGAGATCTTTTACAGTTCAGAGTGACTTGTTGGGTAAGTTATATAAAGTTTATGGCTGATAATTGTCCGTATGGTCAACTATTCTTTCCAACTTTCTTGCTTTTCCTTTTCGATTTTTCTTCAATCGTCTTATGTACCAAGTGCATACGCAAATGTCACCATTGGATTGGTTTTCAATTCATCCAACGGCTGCGATTTATTACCACTTTTCGCATCTTCAATTGGGAAATGTGGTACATAGGACTCTGGAAAAACCATGATTTTTCGACAAAATCAGAACCCTAATTCACGACCAAGCAACGGGAAGATTTGCCAACAAGGGGAGAGCAAAGCATCGACAAACAAACAACTAAATAAAAAACGATGGTGCAAGATTAAAAATTTGATATGAACAAAAGAGAAATGCAAACTAGCACTTCTTTCTAGTTTGAAAAAGGACGAAGACTCAATTGCCACAATTAATAAATTAAAACAGATTTGACCCCAAAAGACATTTATAATGACATAAAATCACAACTCAGTCGAGTAAAACTAGACTCTCACTGTAACCATAGATCCTCCTTCTGGTTCTGTCATAGGTACCAAGTTTTATTCCAGTATCTGTAACTTGCTCCGATTTAGGATCATACAACTCCAACTTTCTGTGTTGCCAATTTTCGTACCTCGTAAAATGAACACCGCCATTTGCTGTAAATGCCAATGGCCATGCAATTGTTCCCTCTGCTGGAACAGGAATCGTGCGAATCATTTTCCAGGAATCCATTTCCAGAACCCATATGTCATAGTAGTAACGGTACCCACGATCCCATTCTTGTCTATGGAACAAAGAAAGTGATTTCTCCAACACCCTAATGGAAATTGAATGTGTCACTGTGAACAAGATTTCATGGGGTATGTCTTTGGGGCTAACCATGTCAAAAACTAAAATACGTATACAGAATTCAACTGACAACACCAGGAAACTACAAGCTGCTGTCCAGCAACCCAAACAGTCCCAAAATAGAGAGAATAGAAGGACAAAGCAATAGAATTGAAGTTGGAACGACGATAATTGAGTTCTAGGGCAAAAATCCCAAAGAAACTCGAGTCTCTTTATAGCCTTTTTACACTAGAGTACATTAGCTTATTAAGAAGACCTAATTGACAAAGGAAACTAAACCGAATCCTAATTGGAATAAGAGAACTAATATAAAAAAAACTAATAATTTAAAAAAACTAGAATCCTAGCCCAACTGACTAACGGGCTCATGTACTCTTGGAAAGCCCTGTCAGTCACCAAATTCACCTCCACTGACAAAACTCTAAGCCCATTTCTTGGTTTCTTGAGGCAGGTGGATGGTGATCATCAGAGAGGAAGTTTGCAGTTTGATTCCACGAAGCAGATGCTTGAAAGTATTTCATAAGAGAGAGAAATTGAGAAGTCGTGATGTGTAGGAGATTCCGCCGAAGTCTGATAACAATGTATATATGTATTTGTTTTTGGTTGGAAAATTGTATATGCATTTCAAAGATCGACAAAGTTACACTTTTCGTCCTGCATAGTCTGTTGCACTTTCGCTCCAGTGACGGATCCAAGATTTTACCTATATTAAGGCATGGTCGACTGTCGACTAAATTGCAGAAACTAATTTTTGCTATTATTTAGTGGGCTGATGCTATTAATAAGTTTGTACTATTTTGTTATATAAATTTGGAATCTAATGCCTGATTAATTCATTGGGATGAGACCATTCACTTTCTATTTTAGATTGATCAAGTATTGAGACCTTTCACTTTAGAGTTCAGAGTGACTTGTTGGGTAATCTTTATAAAGTTCATGGCCCTGCGGTTGTCACAAAATTACACTCTCACTGTAACCATAGATCCTCCTCCTTCTGGCCCTGCGGTTGTCACAAAGTTTTAATCCAGTATCCCTAAATTGCTGCGATTTCTGATCATACAACGCCAATGGGAATGCAATTGTCAGAAGTTGAAAAATGAACACCACCATTTGTTGTAAACCCCAATAGGAATGCAATTGTTCCCTCTGCTGGAACAGGAATCGTGCGAATCATTTTTAAGGAATCCATTTCCAGAACCCATAGGTCTATGATGGAACAAAGTAAGTAATTTCTCCAACACCCTAATGGAAATTGAATATGCCACCGTGAGCAATCTATCAGGAAGCATAATACTTTGGAAAACGTCATTCTCCATATAAAAAGAAATGATGTAACTGCAAATGGTATAGCCGATCGGCTATACTCGTTTTTCTAATTTTTTTAAGGGAGATTCACTAATATACCAAATATAAGAGCCCAAATTATAAAAATACCTTATATGAAATGGACTTTAGAAACACACCCAAAGCCCATTTATAACATAACAAAAAGGCTTTTAACTTCTTTTAAATTACAAAACTGCCATTGATTTCTCAAAACAAACCCAACCCCAAAACATATAAACAAGCCCAAAATACTCAATAGGACATCAAAGTAATTTAATAATCAAAATTAAATTCAATATGGCCAATTGTCATTTTTGGGGTTTTTTTTGGGTTTGTTTATAGAAATTAAATGGTGTAGGGTTTATTTATAGTTTTAGTGCTAAGAATGGGTATTTGACTAAATATCTCTTTTTTTAAAGAAATACTATCGCCGCGCGGCTATACTTGGTTTTTCCTAAATTTTTAAAAAAGAAATAGTATAGCCGCACGGCTGTACTCTTTTTTCTAATGTTCCCCAAAACTCGTATAGCCGGGCGGCTGTACTCCGTTTTAAATTTTTTTAAAACTAGTATAGCCGAACGGCTTTACTCGGCATTTTTTAATTTTTTTCCTACTACATAGTATAGCCGCGCGGCCTTACGCGGTTTTCAGAAATGTTTTAAACATAAGTCGTATAGCTGCTCGGCTATACTCGGGTTCTATTTTTTTAAAAAGAAATAGTATAGCAGCGCATCTATGCTCTGTTTTTAGATTTTTTTTAAAAAACCATAGTATAGCCGCTCGGCTATACGGTTTCTGTTTGAATAATTAGGAAAAAAACCGAGTGTGGCCGCGCGGCTATACGATTTCTTTTTAAAAAAAAATTGGAAAACGGAGTTAATTAAGCAATTAGTAATTAAGATGATATAAAATACCAAGTAGTTAATTAATCAGTTAATTATTTATTTCAGTGTGGAGGGTTATTGTTAGAGTAGCAAATTGCTTCACATGGAGAGGAGGCACAACAATTTTCATAGCCGAGGAGCTAGAGATGACAGCTAGATTTGTAGTGAAAACAATGAAAACCCTGCCTATGGATAACAATGATTTTGCAAAATCCTATCCTCTTACTGTGATGTCTCTGACGTGCTTCAGCTAATCTCGGGCGAGGAATTCAAGTTTCCTCTCAGAGTTGAAAACTGCAGGCATGAGGAAGGAATTTGATTGATATTATGATATCAAAAGGCACACATTGCCGGCCCCATTAATGTGGTATATGCACCCATAATCATTTCCCATGATAACTAGCAAAGCCAATACATTATTCATTCTTTGTCTGCTAAAAGTCCACTGCCGAATTCCGTCTGCCAAGTGTAGCGTTTCGAATGCGCCAAATGGAAGCAACCGATCGGTCCAACCAATCCATGACATGGACATTAACAACAAAATGTCACAACCTAGCTAGCTTGCAAAGCAAAGTGTGAATCTAAAGCCTTTTGTGGTTGTGGAGGTTCCTGGCTTATAAGCCAAGAGAGGAGATCGAGCTTCCCTCCTTTTACATTTTCTTTTCTTTTTTTCCTAATGTGGGAGTTTTAAGGTTTCATATAGGTCATCCCGAAGTGTACATTACTTGAAAAAGAGGGGCATATACTCTCCATTCTAGTTTCTCTTTTACGACCTGTTGACACTGTAACTAAACGAGCAACTAGCTAAGAAAGATCAGCCACATGCCATGCTTTGAGAGGTCATCACCCTAGCCAAAGAAATCTTACCACAGGTCACAACTCTAAGCAAGGTAAGGAATCCCACATTGGAAGACTACAAGAGGTGGAAACTCCCCCTCACCTATAAAAGAAGACTGCTCTCCTCTTAGAAAAAGGATCCTAGACTGGGCTGGGCTTCTCACTTGTTACCTTTATATTTGGGTCCAATCCTATGTACAAATGCAAATACACATTATTATAATAATGAGAATATACTTCTCCGTGGACGTAGCCCATTCATTAAGGGTGAACCACGTATATCTCGTCTTCTGTATATTTATCCTTTGCCCAAATCTTCACACACATGCTGAAGGTCTTCACCTTCACCTATCATCCGTCACACCTCATCACTAAGTTGGACTCAATCTTGGCCGAACCATTTTGAGCATCAACACGACCCCTCATTGGTTGAAATTCCTTAAGCCCTTTATTAATTTTTTGAGCTGCTTCTTACTTTTAATAACTTTATAGCCAGGAAAAATAGTAATGAATATGGAAGGGGAAGTATGAGAAATACAAAGGAGCTAAAGGAAAACACATAATAACACCCAGATCAAAACTGAATATGTAGAAAGAGACATTTATATATAAACAGGAACAACAAGTAATTATTAAGCCAAGCCAAGTCACATCACCGAATCCATTCCAAAGGCAATTGGCAATAAAAAATGGAAATTGAGAAAAGCTGATAAGTAAATAGAGTAACATATAAATAGGAGAACATTTTAGAAGAAATATAACCCGGAAAAAAGGAGAAGCCAGGAGAAGGGAGGACTAGAGTCTATCAGTTTGGGGCGCCTGCCTTGCATGTTGCGAGCTCTCTTCCTTGCTGAGTACAGCCACCACTTGATGCAAGATTGCTTTAGATGGTTGGTGAGAGCAAGGGCGGAACCAGGAAGTTTTCAACGGGTGGGCTAGCTAAAATTATTAGCTTAAAATTTAATGATATATATATTTTTTTTGTACTTACAATTACTGTAGTCTTTCTAAAAATAAAAGTAAACATTAAATCATATAAACCATGCTAGTTCATAGTTCCATAGACTAATTTTCAATAAGTTTTAATATAAACCAAATAGGGTTTAACACCATAGTGGATTGAACATCTAAGACTTTTTATCTAAATTGACATTAGGTCCCTTCATGCATTCATATCATACATGAAAAATTGTTTTATGTAAAAATATTGACTAAGTATGAAAAATGGTTTTTAGGAAAATGATATTTAAATCACTAATGAAATTACATGTAAAATGAAGCGAGGTATCTTAAGCCACGAAAAATCTGATGAACATCTCTCACTAAAAACTTTTGGTGACGAAAAATCTTCACATTTCTAGGCAAAACAGCAGCTGTCACCCCCATAAATAATCAAGGAAGCTGTGGTAATTAAGAGATCCACCTTCCTTATATTAATTACCTTCTTAACTCATCCATATTCTTTACTAAGTATTGATGTTTTTGTTTTTGTATTATATATGTAGGCTGTTGCTGGGCATTTTTTGCAGTGGCAGCAGTGGAAGGGATTATCCAAATCAAAACTGGGAAACTGATCTCATTGTCCGAGCAACAACTTTTGGACTGTACCAGCGGCAATGGCAACCAAGGTTGCAAAGGTGGTTTCCTGATTTTTTGTATTTCCTCGATCCTGGTTCTGGTTACAGGTTTCTAGACTTATATACATATATTAATTTTGGATTGATTTGATGATTATATCTCTGGATTTAACAATTTTTTTGACAGATGGACTATTTAAGAGCTCCCATATTAACGTTAGGGACCATGAGTGCTACAAAAAAACTTTAAGAATGCAATCTGATAGTTTCGCAAGCGTCAGGGATGTTTTGTGATAAGAAGCTTTTAATTTTAAAAAAAAAATAAGTATAGCCGCTCGGCTATGCACGGCTTTATTAATGTTTCTTAAAAATAGTATAGCCGCGCGGCCATACTCGATTTTTATTTTTTTTTTTGTTTGGTTTTAATTTTTTTTTATAAAAAAAATAGTTTGTAGTATTATTCATTACTATTAGGCCATTACCTGAGTCTCTTTGTCCCCTTTTGATTTGTTACTTTTTAAGAGTTATTACCTATATAAAGACTTTAGCATTTTCACGTTTAATAATGTATTACGTACGTATTTTTCAATAATCTATGTTCTGCAGATGTCTTAAAGACTCGGTAAAGTTCACGTTTTTTAAAAGTAAACGTATAATACTCATATACAGGTACATATTTTTTTTTTCTTGTTTAATACATGTAGTTTTTTCAAAAAATTGGAAACATTGATTAATCAATTAGTAATTAAGATCAAGGTCTAAAATATTGATAGTATCGGAAATATCTGTAGTCCAAAAATGGGGAAATTTCGATGGAAATATCGGGATATTATTGATATTGATAAAAATTGAATAAATATAATGGAAATTGTAAGAACAACTTGGAAATTTTTATTGAAACTTTGGAGGATGTTTATTTAGTCATTTATCTATTAGTTTATCGCACAAAAATTGGAAGTTGCATCTTCGATGGAAATATCGGGATATTATCGATATTGATAAAAATTGAATAAATATCATGGAAATTGTAAGAACAACTTGGAAATTTTTATTGAAACTTTGGAGGATGTTTATTTAGTCATTTATCTATTAGTTTATCGCAAAAAAAATTGGAAGTTGCATGATGGGTTTAACTGATTTAAGTTGATTATATAGCGAGCTAACAAACACTGTGAGCATAGAAATTATGTAGTAATTAATGAAAGAAGATTAAACAAACCATAATCATTTATATATAATGATTTACTACAATATTTTACACTTTTATACATTGCATGGTAAGATACATGAGTGACTTAGTACCACATAGAGTTCCTATGAGGTTCAATTTTTCACTATCTTCATCATCTCTATGTGTAGAGCAAGTGTATTGTGAAGAGTAGTCATCAAATGATAAATCCCCAAAATAGTTTTGAATGTAATTGTTAACATGCCACCCATATGGATCCAAGATTGGTTGACATTGTCTACAAGCAAAATCGTTTGAAGATTGGGTCTCGGATTCTTTCCATGAGTAGTTCGATTCCATCCCAAAAGGAAAGGTCAAAGACTCACATGTACTAGGGTTAAATATTAAGTTAGATGGCTTTTGTTTTTGTCTTTTTACACAATAATAAAACTTAAGAGCTATGATTTAAGTATTGGGTTGTCTTTTTACACAATAATAGAAAAACTCATTTAAAATATGAAATTCATGATAATTAATTTATGAAGAGAAGACAAGTTTTATGAAGGGCCCCCTCTAATGTGAAATCCTGGCTCCGCCACTAATGTTTCACACACATAAAATTTAAACCCAAGTAATTAAATTGTAGATATTCATTGTGACAAACCCTTAAATTAAAGGAAAAATGAAAAACATACAATTTGTAAAGCCGAGTTTCAAAAGTGGAGACGTATAGTGATCGAGGGGAACCATCTTTGGCGAGCAAAGGTCCTTTCCGTTATTTTATTATTTTAAATAAAAAATTTTGGTTAGTAGGTTGGTCCCATAGTAGACATGTCAGCATTTAACGATTGACTACACGGTCAACTTAATGGAAGGATGAAATTGGACGATGTTGAAAACGTAAGGGTGTAAATTGATAAAATTGATACCCTTGGGTCCATATTGAGAATCACCCCAAACCAGCAGGGTGTCTTTTGTCGTTAGCCCATTTCTTAAAGTGCAAGAATGGAAAGTCTTAGTTCAATAGGAAGATTTTTTTACTTCCCTAAACAGAATAACGGTTCTCTTATAAAAGGATGGCTGGTACTTCGCAACCCAACTGCACATTCAAAGTCTCGTGCTTGCTTCTCAATAAGAAAGAAAGAAAGAAATTCGTGTATGGCTTCAGTTATATTTATATCTGCATTGGTTTTTTAAAAATTGTCTTCATCCTTCTATTTGCTCTGGTTGCTTTTAATACACTTATTTTCTACAAAATTTTTAATAATACACACAAAATTCACGTATTATACATATAATTCTCACACATTATTGAATAAAAATAATATATATTAAAAAATATTATATAGTGGCTGAACTTTTAAGTTGTAATTTGCCAAAATTTTGCCGAATAAAACGCTTATGTATATTGGTATAGCCGCGCGGATATACCAATATGTTATACCAATATTAATATCTATAAAGCATAAACTAATGCAACTAGGAGGGTCCTTTTTTCATAATTTGTACCAATATTAATATTCATAATTTGCACAGCAATACCAATATTAATATCTATCAAGTATAAACTAATGCAACTAGTAGGGTCCTTTTTTCATAATTTTATTTATTAACGAGTATAGCCGATTTCCAATTTTTTATTTATAAAAAGAAATAGTATAGGCGCGCGGCGGTACGCCCTTTTTATTTAATTTTTTTTAAAGAAATGGTATAGCCAGGCGGCTATACCTGGTTTTTTTTTCAATTTTTTAAAAAGAAATCGTATAACCGAGTATTCTGTGGCGATACTCGGGTTTTCAAATGTCTTTTAAAGAAGGGTGTTTCACTAAAACACCCAAAATGGGGGCCGAAATTATAAAAACACCCAATACCCAAAACACTTTATAAACACACCCAAAACCCATCATTACACACACTCAAAACCCATTTATAAACACACCCAAAAAATATACAATTGTTGATTTTGGGGTTGATTTTGGGTGTGTTTCTATGTTTAAATAGTATTTGGGTTTTTTTTTATAAATACATGTCTAGGATTGGGTTTATTTATAAATTTGTATTTAAAGAAATAGTATAGCCGCGCGGCTATACCCAATTTTTTAGTTTATTTAAAAGAAATGGCTATACTCAATTTTTTAGTTTATTTAAAAGAAATACTATAGCCGTGCGGCAAGACTCGGGTTTTTCCAAATTAAAAAAAACGTATAGCCGCTCGGCTCTACTCGACTCTCTTTATAAAAAAAAAAAATATATATATATATATATATGTTGGGATCCTCTTTTTCTTTTATATTTTTTCTCTGATTTTCGTTTCTCGATAAAAGTAGTTTAGAGCATTATCAATTACTATTAGGCCATTACCCGAGTCTCTATTGTCCCATTTTTATTTTTTACTTTTCCAGAGTTATTACTCATATAAAGAATTTAGCAATTTCATGTTTAATATTGTACTATACATGAACATACCTATATTTCAATAATACATCTGTGTTTTGTACACGTCTTAAAGACTTGGTAAAATTCACGTTTTTTAAAAAGCAAACACACTACTAGCCTATCAGCAGTGAGACTCACAAGTGTATTCCCATAACAAACACAATTAATGGTTTCAATGTTTCCACAGCACATTGTTTACTTACTCCAATTTCTGTCACAAACTGACAAGAGGAACACCTGACGGATGAAGCTCCATATGGATGCATCAGCAACACTGCACAACTACCACATTTAACTTGTCCAACCTGATCAGCTGATTGCATAACTATTGCACACTATTGCATAAACGATGACTTGATTTTAAGTCCATTGGCACTTGTGGTTTAGTGCTGAACTATTGCACACTGCATATGGACCTTCGAAATTGCGTAACAAATTTTTCAAGAAAAAGAATTGATTGATTGACCCTAATCAACTCAAAATATCAGGTGTACATATTTTATATTTCACGTTAGTTTAGATCACTCATTATTTTGGGGTCATGCACTGTTTATTTGAATGAAGTTCAATGCAATTGCAGTCTCTCTTTCTCCTTTTACATTGTTATCAAATTTTGGCAATACTTGCGCTTGGTGTACAATATCATCACAATATTGGAAGAGGCAAAAAGAGGAGAGAATGAGACCGAGAACGTTGCTTACTAGGTACACTAAGGGTATGTTTGGTAGGTTGGACTAGCCAGGACAGTGTTAAATAACACTTTGAAACCAGCGTTTGATGAAAGAGGGACTAAAATAAATGGGATTGTATAGTTCGGTGGTTAAAAAAACACCGGACTTGCTCGTTCAATATTGCGAGGATGAAATGCGGTTCGCAAAATAGCGAGCGTGCTATTTTGAACGCACGAGTCCAACCAACACAACCTTCACTCTGTCATTCTCTTCCTCTCGAACGACTGGAAGACCTCCATGGCCATGACTAGCTCGTCGAACTCGACGGTGGTGCCGTTTCCGTTGGCAAGAGGACTTGGAGCTGGTAGCTGGTGGACTTTGACGCCAAGAGACCGAAGCAGGTCAGCGAGCTCGAGCTGGGTGAGGCTGCTGTCGGAGTCCATGTTGAATCACATGAAGATGTTTTTCAGCTGCTTCTACTGATTGGAGCCTTGCAGCCATCGTTCTGGTAATGGCCAAAGAAGAAGAAAGGGATCAGAACGGCCAAAGAAGAAGAAAGGGATGAGATAAGATCCCAATTGTGTTCTGGGCACTTGGGCCTTTTAAAAAAAAATTAATTAATTTTGTGGTGTGGTAATTGGTTTGCGAAAAGTTATGGTGTGGGGCTAATTGGCTTCTATTTTTTGTTTTTCACTTTGAAAATTTGGAAAGAAAGACGGCCAGCTAGGAAGAAGATGGGAAAGGCAGAGGTAGGAAGAGAATATAATTTTTTTTAAAAATAAATTTATAAATTATAAATTATTTTTTTGCACATTAGCCCCAATTAAATATTTCTAATTAAATTTAAATATTTTTCAAGTCAAAATTCTTAATTAAATTTAAATATTATAATAATGAATTTTTAGTCCGACACAGCACCAAACATAAGTCTTCACTATTTTTACAATCTAGCTTCTTAGTCCGATGCAGCACCAAACGTAGGTCAGTACTTAATCCAGCTTAGTCCAATCCGAGCTAATCCAAGACAGTCTCAGGATTTAGTCCAGTCCATGACAGTCCGCCGTACCAGAATATTAAATATTTATAACCCCCACAATAAATAAAATAAAATAGCCAAAATAAATAAATAAATAAAACGGTTAAATTTTTAAAACATTTTAAAATTCCAACACGTTGCTTACTAGGTACACTAAGTATCTAAGTGAAAGAGGAAGAGAGAAGAACCTTGTAGCACAAAGTTGACTGTTTGACAGCATGAGCGTTGAACATGCCTGGCTCCTCGTGGATATTTAAGCAGGCGGCAGCAAGAACCACAAACCATTTGAGCTAATTCTGCATCACAATTAGATAGCTCATCAGGCGAGAAAACCTTTCACTATGTATAAAACCTGAGATGAAAGGATCTATGGAACATTTTTTTGTGGAATCTAAAGATCAACATAATATATTTAGTAATTCAGTGGTCCCAAAAATCAGTATAGTTGCTGGCCAGATGTATGCTCTATTGTATAATTTCTAGTACAAGGGGTCGAATTTCTATATTAATTTGGTATAGCTAATCGGTTACACTCTGTTTGTTCTAATTTTTTTAAAAGAAGTAGTATAGCCGAGCGGCTATACTCTGTTTTTTAATTGTTTTTAAAAGCGGCTATACTTGTTTTTAAAGTAGTAGTATGTACAATTTTTTAAAGAAATTGCATAGCCGCACAACTATACTCTGTTTTTTCTAATTTTTTTTAAAAAGAAATAGTATTGCTGCGCAGCTATACTTGTTTTTTCACAATTGTTTTTTAAAGAAATAGTATGCAAAGCCTTGGCCACTGTCTTTAAAACATTTACACATATTGCCATTGTATTGTCAATTCTAGGGGTGGGCATCAAAACCAAAATACTGAAACCGTCCCGAACCGTGCCCATCTCGTGCTGTCCCATTTGGTGTTCAAGTGTAAACAAGATGATACCGTGTCATCCCGTTACTATTTGGCACAACACCGGTTCTAGATTTGTGATCCGTTTGGTGCCATAACGTACCGAACAGTACCGGTTAAATAATAAATCCCAATTTCAGTTCCTCCTCTCCCACGAACATTCGACTCGAGCTTTGTTTCCTCCATCCTTTCCTTCCCTCTATCTATTCTTCTCTTCTCTTCTCCTTTCTCAGTCATCAATTTGAAGCCGTAATTCCCAAATCCTCCACCATCGATTGATCTCATCTCCTCCTCCTCCTCCTCCTCCTCCTCCTCTCTCTCTCTCTCTCTCTCTCTCTCTCTCTCTCATTCATATATGAACATGTGTTGCATTTGTTGGATCTTAATTGTTTATTACTTTATAATGTTGCATTTGTTTATAAGAACATGTGTGGATTTATTTTTTTGTAGAATATGCAAGTACTGAAGTTGCTGCCACCAGTACAAACACATTAGGTTCAGATCCAAAGGGAAAGGGACATGCCAAGTAGTAGCCTTGATTTTAATTGGAAATCTATTGTACTTGGTAAATTATTTGCAGGATACAACTTAATGAAAGCTTTGATTTGCATGGATTCTCTCTCTCTCTCTCTCTCTCTCTTCTTTGTGCTAAAGAACTAAGATACTTTTTGTTCATCAGAATCCGATTAATGCACATGTTTGTTCATGTTGTTACAAAGCAATCAATCGAGTCTGGACGTGACACTAGTGCAATCTCCATTTATCATCTTGTGCAAAGTCTCAAGTCTGCATTGTGTTGTGATCAAACAATTGCCATGCCATAATAATCAATTCTGCCACTGCATTCTACATGAATGAATAATATCAAATGTTTGAGACCTTTTACTATACAGTTCAGAGTGACTTGGGTAATTTATATAAAGTTTATGGCTGATAATTGTCCGTATGGTCAACTGTTCTTGCTTTTCCTTTTCAATTTTTCTGTAGGACTCTAGAAAAACCGTGATGTTTCGACAAAATCAGAACCCTAATTCACGACCAAGCAACGGCAAGATTTGCCAACAAGGGGAGAGCAAAGCATCGACACACACACACACCTAAATAAAAAACGATAGTGTAAGATTAAAATTTGATATGAGTAAAATAGAAATGCAAACTAGCACTTCTTTCTAGTTTGAAAATGGACGAAGACTCAATTGCCACAATTAATAAATTAAAACAGATTTTACCCCAAAAGACATTTATAATGACATCAAATCACAACTCAGTCGAGTAAAATTAGACTCTCACTGTAACCATAGATCCTCCTGGTTCTGTCATAGGTACCAAGTTTTATTCCAGTATCTGTAACTTGCTCTGATTTAGGATCATACAACTCCAACTTTCTGTGTTGCCAATTTTCGTACCTCGTTGTAAAATGAACACCGCCGTTTGCTGTAAATGCCAATGGCCATGCAATTTTTCCCTCTGCTGGAACAGGAATCGTGCGAATCATTTTCCAGGAATCCATTTCCAGAACCCATATGTCATAGTAGTAACGGTACCCACGATCATATTCTCGTCTATGGTGGAACAAAGAAAGTGATTTCTCCAACACCCTAATGGAAATTGAATGTGTCACTGTGAGCAATCTATCAGGAAGCATAATCCTTTGGAAAACCTCATTCTCCATATAAAAAGAAATGATGTATTTGCAATCTGGAGAATACTCCTGTACAATCCAATACACAACTCCATTCAAGTAAGCACATTTCTCGCTCCAGAACACTTTAAATATTTTTGTCACAGGGGGAACTGCATTGATTATTCTCCAAGAATCCAACCTAAGGCTGTAAACCTCGACACAGATGCCGTGCAAAAAAATTGCAATTCTCACAACTTTGTAGTCATTTCCACCAACATCGAGGCCAAACCCAAGAGCTAAGGTAGCGACGCCGTGATACTTGACACGAATGAGACCTTTGGAAAGTCTCTTGAACTTCCTGATTGATGGATTCCATAAATATGTACTCTCCATAGTAGCATCAGATATACAAAGCAATCCATTGCAGGAACCATAAATGTAGAAAGGGGAACCACTCTGATGCCTAGGAAGATCTAACTCCAAACACTTAGCATATGTTTCAGGACAAAAGACTGACAAGCAATCAAGATTGTCAGAGTACATAAGTAAATAATCACAACCTCTTTTCATTGCAGTCCTTTCGAGATGGGCGCTTATGAAACTTGGGCTGCTAATTAAAGCATGCCAAGACTTGCAAACACATCTGAACTTCAACAGAGATTTCACAGGCAATTTTGCAATGATGTCTAACAAGATTTCATGGGGTATGTCTTTGGGGCTAACCATGTCAAAAACTAAAATACGTATACAGAATTCAACTGACAACACCAGGAAACTACAAGCTGCTGTCCAGCAACCCAAACAGTCCCAAAATAGAGAGAATAGAAGGACAAAGCAATAGAATTGAAGTTGGAACGACGATAATTGAGTTCTAGGGCAAAAATCCCAAAGAAACTCGAGTCTCTTTATAGCCTTTTTACACTAGAGTACATTAGCTTATTAAGAAGACCTAATTGACAAAGGAAACTAAACCGAATCCTAATTGGAATAAGAGAACTAATATAAAAAAAACTAATAATTTAAAAAAACTAGAATCCTAGCCCAACTGACTAACGGGCTCATGTACTCTTGGAAAGCCCTGTTAGATGCTTCTGCATGTTAAAGCATACTTCAGGCAAAGTGAACCCAAATTCAAAAAGATAACCTCAGTCACCAAATTCACCTCCACTGACAAAACTCTAAGCCCATTTCTTGGTTTCTTGAGGCAGGTGGATGGTGATCATCAGAGAGGAAGTTTGCAGTTTGATTCCACGAAGCAGATGCTTGAAAGTATTTCATAAGAGAGAGAAATTGAGAAGTCGTGATGTGTAGGAGATTCCGCCGAAGTCTGATAACAATGTATATATGTATTTGTTTTTGGTTGGAAAATTGTATATGCATTTCAAAGATCAACAAAGTTACACTTTTCGTCCTGCATAGTCTGTTGCGCTTTCGCTCCAGTGACGGATCCAAGATTTTACCTATATTAAGGCATGGTCGACTGTCGACTGAATTTCAGAAACTAATTTTCACTATTATTTAGTGGGCTGATGCTATTAATAAGTTGGTACTATTTTGTTATATAAATTTGGCATCTCTAAAGCCTGATTAATTCATTGGGATGAGACCATTCACTTTCTATTTTAGATTGATCAAGTATTGAGACCTTTCACTTTAGAGTTCAGAGCGACTTGTTGGGTAATCTTTATAAAGTTCATGGCTGACAAATTTTCTTCTTCGCCATATAAGTGACAAAGGGCCTCAACGGGAAGATTTGCCAACAAACACAAACCTAAATGAAAAAAGGGAGTTTTTTTTTTTTTGGTGTAATGGAATGTTAAAATGAGATTTTCTATTTAAGCACCACACTTCTCTTAGTTCACCCCATGTTCTAAGTTCACCCCATCTTTTAATTTAAATTTTCACAATTTCTAAGAAAACCCCACTATCTTCCCAAACTACCCTTAGATATACCCCAAACTGAAAAAATAAGAAATAAAAGAGATTTTCTATTTAAACCCCACAATTTTCTTTGTTCCCAGCCAAAAAAACACAAACAAATAGAACCCTAAACCCGAAATTTAGTACTTTCTAGAGAAAGAGAACAATAGCCACAAATAAATAAATTGTTAAAAGATGAAGACATGAAATATTCCTTTCTCAAAAGAAAAATAAATAAATAAAATGAGATAGTCCTCAAACACATTTATAATGACACCAAACAGAACTCACAACTTAGTTGTAAACCACCATTTGTTGTAAACCCCAATAGGAATGCAATCGTTCCCTCTGCTGGAACAAAGAAAGTGATTTCTCCGACACCCTAATGGAAATTGAATATGCCACCGTAAGCAATCTAACAGGAAGCATAATACTTTGGAAAACGTCATTCTCCATATCAAAAGAAATGATGTATCGCCGCCCGCTATACTTGGTTTTTCCTAAATTCTTTAAAAAGGAATCGTATAGCCGCACGGCTGTACTCGGTTTTCCCTAATTTTTCCCCACACTTGTAAAGCCGAACGGCTTTACTCGGTTTTTTTCCCACTACATAGTATAGCCGCGCGGCCTTACTCGGTTTTCAGAATTTATTTAAACATAAATCGTATAGCCGCTCGGCTATACTCGGGTTCTCCAATTTTTTAAAAAAGAAATAGAATAGCAGCGCATCGATGCTCGGTTTTTAGTCTAGCCGAATAATTAGGAAAAAAACCGAGTGTGGCCGCGCGGCTATACGATTTCTTTTATAAAAAAAATTGGAAAACCGAGTTAATTAAGCAATTAGTGATTAAGATGATATAAAATATCAAGTAGTTAATTAATCAGTTAATTATTTATTTCAGTGGGGAGGGTTATTGTTAGAGTAGCAAATTGCTTCACATGGAGAAGAGGCACAACAATTTTCACAGCGGAGGAGCTAGAGATGACAGCTAGATTTGTATTGAAAACAATATTATGAAAACAACTGACCTTTCCATTGCGTCTTGACTCTTGCATTAGTGTAAGGAACGCTGCCTATGGACAACAATGATTTTACAAAATCCTATCCTCTTACTGTGATGTCTCAGACGTGCTTCAGCTAATCTCCGGCGAGGAATTTAAGTTTCCTCTCAGAGTTGAAAACTGCAGGCATGAGGAAGGAATTAGATTGATATTATGATATCAAAAGGCACACATTGCCGACCCCATTAATGTGGTATACGCACCCATAATCATTTCCCATGATTACTAGCAAAGCCAAGACATTATTCATTCTTTGTCTGCTAAAAGTCCACTGCCAAATTTTGTCTGCCAAGTGTAGCGTTTCGAATGCGCCAAATGGAAGCAACCGATCGGTCCAACCAATCCATGACATGGACATTAACAAAAAAAATGTCACAACCTAGCTAGCTTGCAAAGCAAAGTGTGAATCTAAAGCCTTTTGTGGTTGTGGAGGTTCCTGGCTTATAAGCCAAGAGAGGAGATCGAGCTTCCCTCCTTTTACATTTTCTTTTCTTTTTTTCCTAATGTGGGAGTTTTAAGGTTTCATATAGGCCATCCCGAAGTGTACATTACTTGAAAAAGAGGGGCATACACTCTCCACTCTTGTTTCTCTTTTACGACCCCTCATTGGTTGAAATTCCTTAAGCCCTTTATTAATTTTTTGAGCTGCTTCTTACTTTTAATAACTTTACAGCCAGGAAAAATAGTAATGAATATGGAAGGGGAAGTATGAGAAATACAAAGGAGCTAAAGGAAAACACATAATAACACCCAGATCAAAACTGAATATGTAAAAAGAGACATTTATATATAAACAGGAACAGCAAGTAATTATTAAGCCAAGCCAAGTCACATCACCGAATCCATTCCAAAGGCAATTGGCAATAAAAAAAGGACATTGAGAAAAGCTGATAAGTAAACAGAGTAACATATAAATAGGAGAACATTTTAGAAGAAATATAACCCGGAAAAAGGAGAAACCAGGAGAAGGGAAGACTAGAGTCTATCAGTTTGGGGCTCCTGCCTTGCCTGCTGCGAGCTCTCTTCCTTGCTGAGTACAGCCACCACTTGATGCAAGATTGCTTCAGTTGGTTGGTGAGAGTTGTGCAGGGCCTTGGAAATAGGTTGCCATTTTCACCATGCTTTGGTTGTGAAGCAATGCATCTTCTCAAAACATCCTTCTGGTTCTCATCAGTCCCATGCTGAAGTTCAAATTTGAAGTATGAAGTCCAGAAATCCCCAATATCTGGGGCAATTGTGACGGCCTTGTCGAGCCAAGTCCTAGCTTTCTTAACCTTACTGTGATGCGTGAAAAACTTGGCCACAGCAGCAATGGCATGGGGATCGTAATCACATTTCCTTAGGGCATCGATAATCTTGTCCATCCATCGAGAAGGGGGTAGGGGTACCATACTCTCAATATATGCTGCCCATAAGATACCACTATTGGGACACTCGTGCAAAGCCTTCGCCATCAAAATATCAGCTTCCTTGTTATTACCATGCCTCAATTCAGTTCGAGTTGCAGCAAGCCACAGTTGAGGGTTTTGAGGATTTTTGTTCCCGGCTAGTGTGAGGACTGCACGAGCACTAGTCACCCCATTCAAATTCTCTTCAAGATTAACAAGAGAAAGCCAGAGAGGTATAGAATTGGGGCAGTGCTTCAAGCCCAAGTCATAAGCCTCCTTGGCTTTTTCCAAACGATCAAGCCGTTCCTCTCGCTGTCCAAGCATCAACCACAATTTAAAGAACGAAGG